>JADLZK010001833.1:0-58649 GCA_015847255.1 Hyparrhenia diplandra | reverse complement strand
CGACTACTTTATAGACAGCAGCACGATATACACTCGGCGGCAGAACAGGCAGATCTTAAACTGTGATGCCTCTGGCTAGCTGCTGAAGTATGACGCTGGGGTAATGTGTGTTCTCGTTCTTATCGGACGCATGTCGTGGTGGCGCACACGAGGCCTAAGGTTGCTAGCTAGGACTCTACATGATCTCTACATGACCTAAGGTTGGACCGTTACAGCAATTTTGGCCTTTGGATGTGGGTGAGTGAGAGAAAGAAGATGTTAGAATAGATCTGAGCCATTTATTTTAAAACTTGCTTAGTTTTGGGGTGCATTTTCTTGAGTGCACTTAGAAAAGATTAGGAGAGGTAATGACTGTGGTGGACAGTTTTTGTGTGGCTTTAGGAAAGTTTTTTTTGTTGCATTATATGTAGTAGAGGGTGCGGGTGTGTGAAAGGGCCTAAGGTTGACACCTATGAGCTTTTTGTCACATCAGACATGATACTAGAGAAGGCTACTGGGTTGACGCGGCGGTAGACAAACATGTCGTTGGTGTACGCCTAGATGCAAAAGGGTGTGCAACATGAAAAAAAGATGACTGTGGAAGACAAGAGTGTTACACTCTCTGATGTCTCGGAGAAAGATGGCAAGCTCTAGTCGGGCTCAGTCGAGCTTGATTACGTCGTAGTTGTTGACTAGAGGCAAGTTATTATTAGATTAAAATAGTCTTAGTTTAATTTTGGGTTTTTCAAACTTTATAAATTAAGATTTAACGTTCTACATAAACATTAGTACTATATATTTTAGTAAGTAGATTTATATATGAATAAACTCTTTTTAAGCTTGTTGTTCAATGAAAAATAGTTGGTTTTCTTGTACAGCTTGTCCTATATAACTTTGTGCTATTGAAACCTTGTATGGTTTTGTCCTACTCCAGAAGTTTGTAGATGATAACGTTGCTAGCTAGAACTGGTCGCACATGAACACGTCATGGTTGAACATAGTTTGATGTCATATTCTATGTCCACGAACCCACAAACAACACATGTTGGTCTATCGCATGTTTGTAATGTTTTTTTGGGACCTAAGCGCACCAGATTAATATAAAGAGTAATAGAAATAGTAGAGTTAACTTGAGATCCTACACACATACTTGAGATATAATGAGATACCATAGAGATCCTACAGACATAGACTTGAGATAAAATGAGACGACATTACACGGTACCACAAGATCACATCACGCCAAAGCGGCTGGCGAGGAAGAGCAGGGCTGCCTTTGCATGGCTGACGACCTCCTCGATGGCCGCCAACATCCTTACCTCGTTGGTCCCTGCCCTGAAGTTGAAGGTCATCGTCGTGCCATCGGCGAAGAAGACCTTGGGCATCTTCTTGGTTGGCGGCGAGGGGGCGGGGCGAGGGCAAGAGAGGTGCAAGCGGTGATGCCGGCGCCAAAGAGAGAGCCATCTTGGCTAGCAAATGGGCTACGTGGAGCAACGTGAGGACAACGACCATCTTCTGCATTGAGACTCTACATGAGAATTAATATTTTGGATTACTTTCAAAACACAAATAAAAAAATACGAACACTATTGTGTGTAGTTACAGACTCATGGCAAAAAAAGTGTGTAATTGACATTGCCTCTAAAATATAGTAGAATACACCTTTTAACCTAATTGAAGGAGGAACCCTAGTTTGTCTCGTCTCTCAGAGAAACACGGATCATGCAAAGTGAAGCTAGCTAGCCCGTGCTTTGATATATATGAGTTAATTTTGAGGAAGTCCATATGATGTAATTGTTTTGGAGGACCAGTTAGACAAACAAAATGAATTTCACTATTATCAGCAAGGCAAAGGAGTCAAAATGACTACTTGATATACGCTCCGCTTTGCTATATGTTGAAGCTATGGTTCTATAAGATGATGGGAACATCCGCTTGGTCGGTGCTCCAACCCGTGGCAAGACGCAGATGGCTATGTATGAAAGTACTTATGAGCACACAATGTTTCATAAATGTATGCATCCACCCTTACACGTGAGTCATTGCTCCCTATTTATAGTCCTCATCGATAGCCTCAGCTCAATTACAATTCAAACCCTCAAATATTTGTAGGATATTCTTCCTCCTCCTAGGGACCCCGTGGGGGAACAATGGTCTTCTCATCTTGGATACCACCTTAGCCTCTTGGCTTAATGTCCAAACATTTAGGGCCTAATCCGTCCCGAGAGACCCGTGTCGCACCATCTTTCTTTAGGCATCACCTTCGCTTCTTCTTCTAGATTCGCCTCTTCATATACGATCTTGGGCGCTGGCGAAAACCTCTGCCGGCACCTTTGTGCACCTCGCAGAGATCTCTCGCAAGGTCTTCGAGGTGAGAGGAGATGACGGAGATGTCGTCTCCGCTCCTTGAGCCGAGATGTTGCGACCGTTCCTGCAAGAAATACCTTAGCACACGGATATTTGTTTAAGATCTTTACATGACCTTGGTTACCTCTCCGCTCACTGCGGGACCATGTCCCAACACTATAGTGGTAAAAAGCACTTTATGCGAGAAGCTATATAACTGAATCATTGTAAACGAACAAAAAAGCATCACCAATTCAACTTATGTGTTTTAATACAAATAAAAATGGATGTTGTTAGGGAGAAGCGTCCCCCACAACCCCCCCCCCCCCCAAAAAAAAAAAAAAAAAAAAAAAAAAAAAAACTGCTAAAAAGCGTGTTGTAGACTTTCATATATTCAGCTTATTTTGATCATACGTAGCAGTCGAAGCTTATAAGCTGTACTAAATAGGCCCATATAGCAGCCTATCTAAGCTAAGAGTTTAATTTGTCACCACCGCCACAACTGCATTCATGCATGATACAGAGCTCTAGACTTGTGTGGTAAATATAATCGTGGAACCTGACTTTACTAACTAGGCAAATACTCCATGTGTTACCGTGGGAATTTAGAAAGTGGTATTTTTAAATGACAGATGAGTTAATCATGCAAATATGAAATACAATTTTCTAAGATTTTTTTTTTTTGAAAGATGCTATAAATAACTTGCACCATTTTTTAAGAACCATTTTAACAAAATAATAATTTGCACCATAACAATAATTCTTTTTAAAAATAATGGGAAAAAGTTCCAGTCTCTACCATAACAATAATACAATATAGTTGTAGAAAAAATTCATTACTAATATCAGACATTACTTCAAAAATTAACTTGAGAATAAAAAAATTGTGTGCTTACATAATAATTGGTAGCCATCATTGTTTTGAAAACAGTAAAGTGCTCAGGATGGGGAGGAGATAAAATAAACGAAACCTTCATTAACAATCCTGAATTGTATTATGAGACCATTTTGTTGCATTAGACATTGCTCCAAGACTTAGACCTATGTTTTTGAAATCATGCAACATAAAAGTATTAGGAGAGACAAAATGGAATCGTTGAACCCCCTGTGCGTTGCTATAGAAATTTATAGATACTTTTAGTTGAATCCCCTGGTCACCAAGATGTTGCTCAACAGGCTGCTGGAGGAAGAGAACGAGGAGAGTGGGAGATGACCATGGGGGTGGGGGGGGCGACGTCAGGCTGTGGAGGTGGTGGTGGTACTAGAGCTCCTCTACACGGTCCTGGCGGCACCCTAATGGTGTGGCAGACGAAGGGGTGCGGGCGTGTGAGGGTCACGTGGAGGGGACGCGCAGCGTGGAAGGGATAAGGTTGGACTGTTTAGTCCACCTATTACCTGTTATTATATGTTTTAGTTTAACTAGTGAGATAGTTGTCATCTAGAGGTCCACATAACAATTAGCTAGTCTATTATCTATATTTGTTTAGATCTAAAGTAGTAGATAATTAATGTCTATAGGGATATAAAGAGGGTCTTAGAATTGTGTCTATGTTTATTAGGGTCTGTCTAGATGGACTCTAAACTAATTGATAGTTGTTTGGATCCTGGACTAACATAGGGAAAGACTAGGAGATATAGCATTTTTAGCCTATAATGTTGGGTTTGAAGAACTAATGAACTAACAACTAGTTGGAACTTTGGCTAAACTTTAGCCCACCAATTAGCCTTTCTTTTTGAGGATCCTGAAGAGCTAATAATTTTTAGCAACCAGTTGTTATTTTTTTAGATAATGGATATAATTCATACCCGGCTTCATCTACCAAATGGTAGAATCATGTCAATTATTACAAAACAGGTAGTTAGTGTTTTTTGGTAAGACAAAAGTCACCTGACAACATTGACACTACTAAGAAAAAAAATAAATAAATAAATAAAACTGATAGAAAAAATACATCTCCAATAAGGAGCTGAGATCCCTGACCACGAAGCACCTGGTATATGCATAAAGGAACCACCATGACGCTGACACCTAAACCGACAAACCAAGGGAGCAACTAGTTGTCATTAGCTTGTGAGATCCAAACAGATCCTTCGACTAGTGATAACGTGGATAAGCTCCTTCTATTGATGAACAGTATAACACAAAGTACCCTGCAGCTAGGATGCTAATCACACTCTCGGGAATCAATCAGCTTTGCATTGCATGACATGATCCAATGGCTATTATCGATTACGGTCTTCATACTACAGCATCAAGCACACATCAACACGGTGGAACAGGAACTAACGAAGGTAGTCCATCAACCGCACCCGCGGCACCGTCGGCGGCGGGCGCCGTGCCGCATCATCAGCCGGCTGCTTCCTCCTCCGGCGGCACTCCCACGCGCTCCACAGCCAGCGGAACACCGGCCTCAACGCCTCAAACCACCGGGCCAGCACCTCGTGGAGCCGCCAGAACCTCCCGCCCCCGTCGCGCCGCGCCGCCGCCTCTCCCTGCAGGTCGTCGGGTGCCCCACGAGGCGGTGGCGGCGCGCCCGCATCACTGCCACCAGCGGCGGCAGCTGGTGGGCGCTGGTGCTCCGCCGAGAGCCGGACGGGGCTGGGCTCCGAGTAGCACCGGCGCAGGACGATGGCCCGGTTGAGCTGGGCCTCGAACGCCAGCCGCTCGTACTCGTCGAGCAGCGTGCTGTGCCGCCGCCGCACCCCGCGCTCACGTCGAGGCTGAACCGCGACATGGCGTCCTCGGCGATGGCCGCGCCGCCGCCTGGCATTATCCCCTCGTCCATGTCCATGTCCATGGCAATGCGGCGGCAGCGGCTCCACCGATGCTAATAATGCCACGGCTGACGGTCGACGTGCGCGCGTGGTATTTAGACATGCTTGCTGTGTCCAGTGTGGTCCGATCCGATCCTCCAGCGAGGCGGCTACGCCATTTCTTTGGCACGAAAGATTGTGCGAGCTTTGACGTGGGAAGGACGGCAGGGATCAGTGCGCTGACTAGAGTACTTTTTGCACAGCGCGCTATTTGTGGTTGTGTACTTGTGTCTCAAACGAAGCTGTCGCGTTATGAATCTGTGATTCACTCGGCAGCAGTGTTTTCCAGGGACCTATCCACGCAAGGAATAAAACGCCGCCATAGCATATTAGGATAGCACCTTACCTTAAGGCTATACCATTAACAGTATTATACGAGATTCCATCTCTGTCACTCATTCTTGTTGTTCATTCCACACGCCGGCCCTAGAAGAGAAAATTCCATGTGCTTTTGCAAAGCATAAATGCAAAGCTACATACTGCAACAGCAAGCAATCTGATCCTCTGCCAGTCCCCTTTCGTTCTTGAAATAGCACTACTTTCTACTACTGCTCTATATACTCTCTCCATCCTAAATTTTATGTCATTATGAAAATCTTGCAGTGTCACGATCTCTTAAGTTTGACATAATATACCAATTTAATGTCACAAATATTTATAATGTCACAAATATTTATAATTTTTCTATAATTTTAATAAAATTTAAAATGCGTTGACTCTCCAAAATTCTTAGAATAACTTGCAATTTAAAACAGGGAAGGTATAAAATTCTATTTACCATCTCTACTTTGCTCTGTAGATTCATGTGGATGGATAACCCCTTTCTTTTGAGTTTTTCTTTTTTTATTATCATCACGCCCTTTCCTCGAGTTGATCGTATAGCAACATCGCTGCAGTTACGTACATTCCCAACTTCTTTTAACACGTCAGCGTCCAGCGATCCTGGTTGCACGATGAAATGAAATTTCAACGAAGTTTGGTCCAGTGCCCGGACAAAAGAAAGTGCATCGAACGAACAAAAATTGTTGTGTGCGTCTCGAACAAAATTTTCACCGAACGGAAGACCAATCCACAACGGTCAACGGACGGCACAAATCTGACCGCGACGAACACCACTTGCGCTTGCGCGTATCGAAGCCGAAGCCGGCTGCCGCGAAAGCCTCTGCTCCAAATCTTCCTCTTGTCCTCACCCGAAATCCTCCTCGCCTGCAGCTGCATCGATCAGGGTCAATACAACCCCACGAAATCTCGATTCTAGAACCGAGGCTGCAGAGAACGCGTTGATCATTCAATCAGACAGACTCCTAGCCCCCACACCCTCCAGATCCCGACCAGGCGGCGCGCCCCGCCCTCGTCGGGGATCTCGGATCTGTCGTTCGAGGGAGCCGCCGGGGCGCGACGGCCGATGCGATCAGCAGCAGCCCTGCCGCGCTACCAGAGTCGACGACGAATCGGCTGACGCGGTAACTAGTTTCCCTCCCGCCGCCGGGCTCCCAGCCAATGGGCGCCGCGGTCGTCGTGCTGCTACTCCTCGCCTCGGCGCTACTCCCTGCTCCTGCTTCTGCTTCAGGTAGAAGCCTTCGGGAAGGCGAGAATCCCAACTCCGGCGAGGTGAGAACCCTATCATTGTCTATGCTAAGTTAGCATTTTAGATTAGCGTTTTCGTGAGTAGGTTGAAGGGAATTTGGACTCGAGGTTGTTTTGGATCTCTGCAGGACGCTCCTGGACCTAACGTTTCTGGGCAGCAGCAGGCTGAGAGCAAGCAGCATCAGAAATCACCGACACCTTTGTCATCACCACCGGAGAATACCAAGGAAAGGGGTGAGGCACAGACATCTGCATCACCGCCGCCGCCGCCGCCCACACAGGAGACTAATCCGCAGAAGGCAGCCAGTCCTCCCCCAGGAGTTCAAGGACCGAATGGTGGGACAGGCCAGGAGGAGAGTCAGGGGAGGAGGGAGGAGACTGATAAACTGAAGGAGGCGATGGAGAAGTGTGATGCCTTGCATAAGTGTACCTCCTCTGGAAAGGAATTTTCTGCTTGCCTTCAGGTTTCTGATAATGGTAATGCCTTGATTTCTATTGGAAGTACAGCAGTATAATTTATTAAGTATCACTTTCTGAATTTCTCCTTGCTATCCTATTGCTGTATCAGGGATGTTGAGTCAGAATTAGGAGTGTTGTATTGAATCTGCCTTTTAGCTTTGGTCAGGCAACTTGTGCAAGGGTAAAAGCAGTGGGTTTAATCTCATGTGTTATGTTTAGAATAAACTGCATTTATAGTACTGTTCAATCAAGTCGTCTAGTTCATCCTAGTCTCCATGGGACCAACCAGGTGAGTAGTCAGGATTACTCGTCAAAGGTTGGTCCTAGTCATCCTTCATATATATCAAGACTAATATACCAAACATAGATTAATATGATATACGTCCTAGAGTACAAATCAAGAATGGAGATAAAGATAATTTTAGGGTGGTGGCTGCATGTAGGGTTGCAACTTGGGCTGAAAAACATGAGCCCAAGTGGCCTAAGCCATCCCAGATGCAGCCCATGTTCTAAGCTGCCGAGCAATTTTATTTCTGTTTGTCTACCACCTAGTGGTCCGACTACTCGTTTGACCACAAAACTAATCACCCTATAATCGAGTTATAGCCCCTAGTCGAGTCCAGGATTCCGACTAGGACGACTAATCGTGATTAATCAGACGACTTGATAACACTGGTATTGTTGCCTATTTTCATATATAAATTTGGTGAGTACAATTACCTTGTGATTCTAGTCACAGATGTAATTGTCTTTATCTATGGTGGGAAGTGCCTCACAATATCTTTGTAGCTAAACTAATGAAGCTATCTAAAATCAAGAAAACTGTAAGATGTCATAAGATAATTTACGTGCCTGGATATCCTTAAATTTAAGTTGTAGAAATTTCAAAGGTTTTCCAACGTTAACATAATATGTGAACCAACTATTAATTAAGGCCTCTTCTGAATTCCATGAGGTTATGAGAACCTCATACTATGAATTCCATGATAAGGTTTTCCTATATTTCTTAAGTTTTAGTGTTTTACACCATACTATGGTTTACCATCTAAGGCATCACTGCATCGTCCTAAATCTTATTTGTCATATATTAGCCTTTCTTTCCTCATAAAACCAGGAAAGGGGTTCTATTGTGGGCGACAATAAAAATGTATGGTACAATGAAGCCAGGGATGTGCCTGTTTTAGTTATGTCATCATGAACATAGGAAACAGTGGTAAATGGTTATTGACTTATTGGTTAAGTTTAGTTTTACTGTATAGATCTGGCAGTGTTTGTTCCCTAAAACCGATAACTCTAAACGTTTTAACAGATACTGAAAGAAACTATTGGTACATAAGCTGAGGTTGTTCGGGGAATGATAAAGTCGTTATTTAATGCAAACTGTATTTTTTGCTTCTCTGGCCTTGAGATATATGAGTAGACATGGAAATCATAGTAATGCATATGTTATGTTACATATGTATGGCCTACACTGACATGAATATAAAAATGGGCCTTTTGTTTGTTCTTGCAGCTTCAGTTGAGTCATATATTATTGTCCAGAATGAAGGCCAGCATGATATTGATGTTATTGTCAAAGAACCATCATCAATTATAAATAATGATAAGAAGTCTCTACATCTTATCAAGGGTGCCTTTGGACGGTATGTAATTTACTCTGTCACAACATTTGCATTAGGTTTTCTTGAATAGTATGCATATTTAAGGCGAATAGATGCTGCGATTTACTCGAAAGTGACTGATTGGCCAAATTAACTTTGGGTCATATATGGTGAGGTATGTGTTTCAAAATTGGCTTTAGAGTGTACCATTTTCATGTTTCCCTGTTCTCACCTCATGTGTTCATCGCGGGGCCTGTAGTAGTAGGGTATGTTCTTGAGTTGTTAGATAGACTGGGTAGATTGCCTGTGCATCCCGTTTGAGAGTCGAAGCATGTGACCTTTGAGACTAACCAGAATACTAGGTCTTTGAGCATACAAGCTTTGTCTTTGTTCCTTACATATCTGATGCAACTGAACTGCATTTGTTTCTCATATTTTAGGAGGATTAAATTAAATGCATGCTTGTCTAAATATAGTACTCCCTTCATTCCGAATTATAGTTTTCTTTAGCTTTGCCCAATGTTAAACTTCTCTAACTGTAACCCATTTTTTGGAAAAATATATTAACATCTGCAAGCTGAAATAAATGCACTATCAAGACATGGAGGATTTGATGAAACTAATTTGATGCCATAGATATTGGTGTATTTTTTCTATAAACTTGGTCAAAGTTAGAGAAGTTTGACTTAGGTCTTAGGATAAAGCTAAAGCAAACTATTCCATAATTTAGGACGGAGGGAGTAATTACTATTCCAAGGTTTTTGTTTGAAATTTTATTATATGCATGATAATTTTGATTTTCTTGTCCGCTAATTTTTTTTGGTCCAATTTGCATTACCAGATGAACATAATATATAGCAGTGCTGTTGGGAATATTACTTTAAGTGATGGAAAGGAGGAGGACTGCATCATACATGTTGGGCAATCGGTTTCTAATTTGCAGCAACAGTTTCAGCAGCTTGCAGCCTATGCAATGCGTTTGAATCCAATTTATGGAGCCTCTTTTTTTGGTTTCACTATTGTTTTGGTTGGCGTTGTATGTGCCTGCTGTAAGTTTGCAAAGAGAAGAGGCAATGATGCAGTCCCATACCAACAGATTGAGATGGGAGGTCAAGCACCAAACTCTTCAGGGGCGGACAACACCGCAAGCACCACAGATGGCTGGGAAGAGGGCTGGGATGATGACTGGGATGATGAAGAAGCACCAGCAGGACCTGCAGATAAAAAACCTACAAGCAGCGTCTCAGCAAATGGCCTTTCGTTGAGATCACAGACAATGACGAATAGCAAAGATGGTTGGGATGTGGATTGGGATGACTAAGCTCCTACAGAACTTTGAATGTAGCTGTCAAATGAGTGAGAAGATACTTCCATCTGCTTGACTTGCAGGAAAGAGTGAATGAAAGCTCGAACTGATGGAACTCATGCATGACAAAAGTGACCCTTATCCTGGAAGAGGTGATGGAATGCCTTCATACGGTTTGTACAATAGTGTTCCATTTTTTTTTCTCTCTGAGCTGATACACAAACTGTTAGCAGTACGGATTTTAGTTCTTTTTTGGGTTGTAACATAATGCTACAGGAGAATTTGTTAGTATATATAACCAAAACACACATTTTCATTCTTTGGTGGAAGTAATTATTCTTTTTTGCACAGATTCCTGAGTTCCATATCATTATTTGTATCATTCATGCTGCACGCTTGGACTGGTTGGAAGCAGATCCTGCTGAGCTGCCATATCAGATGCGACATAATTTGCTTCACACATGTTTGATTCAGCTTGTGTCCGAACTGTAGTAGTGCACATTCTGCTGCCACTTTAGAGCTGTGCAAGGACAGGGGCTAGTGGGTGGCCTTTGGACCTTACTACAGTTCCATTGGTGGCCCCACCCAACACATGGCATTCCTTTGCCTTTTCGCTTTCTCTGTTTGTTCGTTTACCTTTTGCATTGTGCCTGCTCTTGCATCTCTTCTTCCGGTTCATGTTATAAATATTTGATACATTGTGGATAAGGTATTTGCAGGAGACATGGTTTGCTGGGTGCCTTTTCTCAGCTGAATTAGTTTCTGTGTAAACATCTCTGTAGCAATGATTCTGATCAGTCGCTCATTGTTTACATTTGTGCTGCTGTTGTCTATGTCCATATCACAGACACAACTCATGTATATTGTACATGAGCCACTACCATGAACAGAGTCGAGTGCACTAGCAGACTAGAAATGCTATGATGTTCTTGTGAGTTATCCCAAGCATCCTCTTATCGAATTCCAGTGTCTGATTGCGCCAATCATTGATACAATCATGCTATGGCCTAGCTCAGGGGCTGGCGGCTGGTGGCCTTGCTTCGGATTTGGTTGCGCAACAGTTCATATGTGACTTTGCGGTTAGTTTTTTCTGGGACAAGCATAAAGTTGCTATACTGAGGCTTGTGGTATGATGTTCTTCCTGGCTGCTTCTGATTGACCACTTCACTGCTGGCTAAAGTTGCAGTTGATATGCTAAAGTAACATCATTTTGCCTTGGATTCCTTTCTGAGTTGCTACTGTACATATGCTCTTGGGAAACTACTTTTGATGCATCATGTCTGTACTCCTTGGCTACCTACCACAAACCTTTGCCCGATTGATCTGTAAAAGATCGACATGCAACACAGTGCCTTTGGCTATGTTGTAAGAATCCTCATAAAAAAATTGGTTTGTTGTGCTTTATTTCTGGACAAAATATATATATGCGGACCAAAAGAAAATTACAAGGGCTTGAATGGAGACCAGATCAGATGGCAACTTTTGCAGAGGGAGCGAGGGGCCAACTGGAACTGCATTGTTGGATACAGTTGGTTTGCTGTCAAGTGTCAATGAAGCTCCGGGGTCCGGGTGGCAGGCCGAGAAGGCGAAGGACATCAGGCTGACACGAGTGAATGAATGGGCAAAAAAACACATTCAAAGAATCCGATGCATTTCTTTGTTACTACTTGAAGCAAGGAAATTATCACAAATCGAGGGGAAATTGTCACAAATCGAATTGCTTCATACAAACCTCCTTCCTTTCGATCTGTTCATGCATTGATAGGATGGTCCTTTGAAATCTCCAGCTCATTTCATCCGGCCCCTTTGAAGCTTTGAGTTTTGAAAGCTGTACCGGTACGGCTCAACAACTGTGCTACTGTGTGTACTGTGCTTCTTGCTGTCCCTTGTCCAAATAGTGCTCAAGTTGTTGTGAGTAGAGTACAAGCGCGAAGGACGCACATGATCGAACTGCTTAGATGGCAAATTTTAAACCGGACGCACATCGTTCAGCAGAGGACATTTGTTAGTGGTAAATATGGCTGCCGAGGCCTCTTTGAAATCCAATAATTTTTTTTACAAATTTACTAAACAGTCCGAATTGATCTCATGGTTCCCACGTTAGAAAACCGGTCCCAATTTGTAATGCCACGCAAGGACAATCTTGGGGGTGTTTAGTTGGTTTAGTTGTTTATTTTTGGGTTGAAATTTCTTGAGCCTTTTATAAGTTGAATTAGTGTCCAACCATCTAGACTTAAAAGATTTCGAACTTTTCAACCATTGTTCAGTTTTTTATTTACATACATTTAATGCCCAAAAATACGTTAAAAGATTTTTTTTTTTGGGTTTAGAGAACTCACCCCCTTCTGCCGAGGCCTCTTTGTAATCCAATAATTTCAAACTATACAGTCCGATTCTCTCATGACTCCCATTCAAAACCGGGTCCCAAGTCCTTTGGTTGATTATGTTTAGCGAGCCTATTATAAGTTGAAGTCTCGACTTCGAAGTGTTCAAACTCTTGTTCATGTATCAACGAATTCCCAATTCTTTTTTTTTTTCTTTTTAGAGATCACGGATTTCCAACTACTTAACCAAACAAAAGGGCTAGATCGATGTATTCTGGAAAAGGAATTAGTTATATAATAAATTAAACGAACGTCAGCGAACCGATAGAAACAAACATGACCAGATGTCACACACTAATCATGTTTGTCTTGGTTGTAGATAGTTGGAAATGATTTTTAAATGCTAAAATCTTCTACATATTAAAAAAGAATAAATGGTATATTTGTGCTTGTTTAAAATGTGAAATTGCGAGTATATTACTGGCATCACATGACCTCAATTAATTAACTAGTCACACAGCCTTGATAGTAAAAAAATGCCACTAGGTAAAATTGTTTTTCTAAATACTAAGGCATGTTTGTTTCACGCCGAACCACGCCTTGCTTAAACCGCAGAAGTGCGCCGAACAAAACGGTCATCACATCCGTGCGGCTTGTGCCGGCGATAAATGAAACACGAGGCCGTGGCGCGCCTAAACCATGGCGGCAACCAAAATAGTTGCGAGACACTGCCGTTTTGGCGTGATGATCTATGGCGCCTATAGGCGTGAACCAAACACACACCTTTAAGATCCCTTAGGTATCAAGCAAGAACTATATCTCTGCTTGCTTAAAATATGAAATCTCGAGTGAGACAGTGATCAATGCTAAAGGAAAAGAGCATCATCAATTGCAGCGGATTTTCATCCCTCACCAAACCAAACCCTCTCGTGATTTCGCTGCCCTACTCTTATTCCTCTTGACGCTGCCGTAATAATCCATCGACCCATCTCTAGGTTGATGTATTGGCAAGCGAAATTTGCTCCATAGTCTTTGAAACGCATGCACGCAAAAAAATGCACGCAAAAACCACCGTCACCGCCCGCGCCGGCGCCCTTCGGTGGGCGAACCCCACGTGGCATGGTCGCCCACGCGCCAGTCACCAGACGACGACAGCCTTCGCCCTTCCGTCACCCACGGGCCACGACCCCACCACCCACAGAAGATTTGATTTTGAAATGCTAAAATTGTGGAACGAACCTCGAGACAGACGAGGGGCCCCACTCGCAGTGTCCAGCGGAGCATTAATTGCAAGCGGTTTCCTCACGAAACCAGCCAGCAACCAGCAACCGGCAGCAAGGACAGCAGCAGTCAGCAGACGACAGTGCATCTGCGCCGCGAACCGCCGCTCCAGTCCAATCAATGGACGAACACTTCCCATGATCTCGTCGCCCACAACCACCTCCTCCTCCTCCTCCTCTTCCGCCGCCGCCGCCGCCGCGGCAATGGCGACTCCCTCCCTCCTCCTCCTCTCCGTCCTGGTCCTCCTCGCCGCATCGGCGAGGGCCGCCACCGTGAGCGACGACGTGCTGGCGCTGGTCGTCCTCAAGTCGGGCCTCTCCGACCCGGCGGGCCGCCTCGCGCCCTGGTCCGAGGACGCCGACCGCGCCTGCGCCTGGCCGGGGTCTCCTGCGACCCGCGCACGGGCCGCGTCGCCGCGCTCGACCTCCCCGCCGCGTCGCTCGCGGGCCGCCTCCCGCGGGCCGCACTGCTCCGCCTCGACGCGCTCGTCTCGCTCGCGCTCCCGGGAACCGCCTCTCGGGACCGCTCCCCGACGCGCTGCCCCCTCGCCTCCGCGCCCCTCGACCTCTCCGGCAACGCGATCTCGGGTGGCATCCCGGCCTCGCTCGCGTCCTGCGACGCGCTCGTGTCGCTCAACCTCTCCCGCAACCGGCTCACTGGCCCGGTCCCCGATGGCATCTGGTCGCTGCCGTCGCTCAGGTCGGTGGACCTCTCCGGGAACCTGCTCTCCGGGAGCGTGCCCGGTGGGTTCCCGCGGAGCAGCTCGCTGCGTTTGCTGGACCTGAGCCGCAACCTCCTCGAAGGGGAGATACCGGCGGACGTAGGGGAGGCCGGGCTGCTCAAGTCCCTTGACCTCGGGCACAACTCGTTCACAGGCGGGCTGCCCGAGTCGCTGCGCGGGCTGTCCGGGCTGAGTTTTCTCGGCGCTGGTGGCAATGGCCTATCAGGGGAGCTCCAGGCGTGGATTGGGGAAATGGCGGCGCTGGAGAGGCTGGATTTGTCTGGCAACCACTTCGTCGGCACCATCCCGGACGCCATTTCGGGCTGCAAGAGCCTGGTCGAGGTCGACCTCAGCCGGAACGCGCTCACTGGGGAGCTCCCATGGTGGGTGTTTGGGCTACCTCTGCAGCGCGTCTCCGTCGCTGGAAATGCACTGTCAGGGTGGGTCAAGGTTCCCAGTGATGCTGCTGCGACCCTGGAAGCATTGGACCTTTCAGCCAATGCTTTCACCAGTGCGATCCCGCCTCAGATTACCACCCTTGCGAGATTGCAGTACCTGAACTTGTCCTCGAATTCCATGTCGGGGCAGCTTCCTGCAAGCATTGGGCTGATGCTGGTGCTTGAGGTGTTGGATGTGAGTGCTAACAAGTTGGACGGGGTTGTACCACCGGAGATTGGAGGTGCGGTGGCGCTCCGACAGCTGTTGATGAGGAGGAATTCATTTACTGGAGGCATTCCTGTGCAGATCGGCACATGCAAATCCTTGATTGCTTTGTAAGTGATCCTTTTCGCTGGCATTACCCACTTCCTAGTGCATGTGCTTGCATGTTTAGTGGTTGACTAGATGACACATGACTACTACTAGTTTCCATTTGTTTTTTCTTGTGTTATAGTTCTCTGCTTCCTAGGTTGGAGGTGTCACTAAGAAAGCGATAGGTACAATATGTCTTATTTGCTGTTTGGAAGCACTAAACCGAAAACGTGGGTGACATCTTTGTCTTGCTGCTTTGCTCTTATCCCACTGTCAGGTTCTATGTTTCTCTTGGATACACTAAAAAAAAAAGTCAATTTTCTGCACGAATTCTGTTGCGGATTAAAGAAAAATATGGCAACAAACAAGGCAAAGCACTTATGTCGATTACTAGAATACTAGGCACTAATTCAGGTGATGAGTTATATAATTCTCTTCTTTCTTTGCAGGGATCTATCACACAACAAACTTGCAGGACCAATTCCTATAGCCATTGGTAACCTTGCTAGTCTTCAGACAGTTGATCTCTCTGATAACTTGCTGAACGGCACCTTGCCGATGGAGCTCTCTAAACTTGGCAGCCTGCGTTTCTTCAATGTCTCTCACAATTCACTGTCAGGGAACCTCCCCAATAGTCGCTTCTTTGACAGCATCCCTTATTCTTTCATCTCCGACAATGCTGGCCTTTGCAGTTCAAAGAAGGACAGTTCCTGCAATGGTGTCATGCCAAAGCCAATTGTTTTCAATCCTAACTCCTCGTCTGACCCCTGGTCAGATGTTGCCCCTAGTTCCCCAAGCAACCGACACCAGAAGAAGATGATATTGAGCATCTCCACTCTCATCGCCATTGTGGGTGGAGCAGTTATTCTTATTGGTGTGGTCACTATAACAGTGCTCAACTGCCGTGCCCGTGCAACAGTTTCCCGCTCTGCACCTCCCACTGCTTTGTCAGATGATTATCATAGCCAATCTGCTGAATCTCCAGCAAATGATGCCAAGTTTGGGAAGCTCGTCATGTTTGACAGAGGCAGCTCGGATTTCAGTGCTGATGGGCATGCATTGCTGAATAAGGATTGTGAACTTGGGCGTGGAGGCTTTGGTACTGTTTACAGGGCAGTGCTCAGAGATGGCCAGCCAGTGGCTATCAAGAAGCTGACAGTTTCAAGTATGGTCAAGTCAGAAGATGACTTCAAGCAGCACGTCAAGCTTCTAGGCAAGGTGCGGCACCATAACATTGTCACCCTCAAAGGCTTCTACTGGACTTCCTCACTGCAGCTCCTTATATATGAATTCGTGCCTGCTGGGAGCTTGCATCAGCACCTGCACGAGCTGTCTTATGAGAGCTCACTTTCATGGATGGAGAGGTTTGACATAATCATTGGTGTGGCGCGCGCACTTGTGCATTTGCATCGCTACCGTATAATCCACTACAATCTGAAGTCCAGCAATGTCTTGCTAGACACAAATGGTGAGCCAAGGGTTGGTGACTATGGTCTCGTGAGCCTGCTGCCGGTGCTGGATCAATATGTGCTCAGCAGCAAGATCCAGAGCGCGCTGGGATACATGGCACCTGAGTTGACTTGCAGAACGGTCAAGGTCACAGAGAAGTGTGACATATACAGCTTTGGAGTGTTGGTCCTTGAGATTTTGACGGGAAGAAAGCCCGTGGAGTACTTGGAAGATGATGTCGTTGTCCTTTCTGATCTTGTCAGAGGCGCCCTTGATGATGACAGGCTGGAGGATTGCATGGATCCGCGACTATCAGGTGATGAATTCTCGATGGAAGAGGCCACACTGATCATCAAGCTGGGGCTGGTTTGTGCATCTCAGGTGCCTTCTCAACGACCGGACATGGCTGAGGTGGTAAGTATGCTTGAGATGGTGAGGAGTCCTCAGGGTACCCCAGAGGATGATCTGGTTTGAGCTCCGTTTACTAGATTATTTCCCTCTTTTCTTCTTCCTTTTTCATTCGTTTTTTTGGGTGGATACATGTTGAGGAGAGGGTGAAAGTTCGTTCAGAAGGTTAGGATTTGACTAGTGAGTTTAGCTTGGTTGCAGTATTTAGGGATGTAAAGCTGTTGCTTTCTTAAATTATTGGTCGGTACCTTTGCGCGTAAGAAAGTATGGTACTGGTACATCAGCTGAATTAATCCTGTTATCGGCTAGTTAGGCTAATCCTTGAACTATGTATGCATTCTAAGCTTTGGGAGACAATTTTTGCCCATGCCCTGGCACAATCTCATCCTGGTATGTGATATGTTGTTGAGGCTCAGGTGTGTTTAGATGCCTGAAAAGTGGCACGGTAGCGAACAGAAAAGCACTGTAGCATTTTTCGTTTGTTTATAGTAAATATTATCCTACAATGTGGTAACTAGATTCAAAAGAATCGTCTCACAATGTACATCTAAACTGTGTAAATAGTTTTTTATTTACCTACATTTTATACTTCGGGTATGTGTCTTTTGGTATATTTAATGCTTCGATGTGATGAAGAAAAGTTAGGGAAAACACACCCTCATTACACATGCGGCCTGTGCCGACTGCCAAGTACTCGACCAGGTCCAGTTGGTTGTCTGGTCAAAAACACGTCGGTGACGTTTTAACCGAGTTTGCCTTTGGCCCAGCGTGGATCTAGGTGGAAGTTGGATGTCCAATGGATACTCTCTAGTTCAAAAAAATGAACTAGGAAGAGATGGTCCTCCACCAAAATTTGAATTTTAGGTCATTTGTCAAAATCTATGGATGTCCAAATTAGTCTAGCCTTCCACCTATGAGCGTGGAGTGCTGCCGTATGCAGTATGCTTCAATGTCCTCAAGGGAGAGGCATCGACGTCAGGTGAAGGTGAACAGCAAGTAGAGAAACTATCAGGACCGTCGTGGAGGAAGAACGATCCAATCTCAGCTTAGAAAAACGCTACGGGGAACATCACGTGAACTCGTGAAGTGAAAACTGGCACTCGGTGAAGCGTAGGTGCGTGGTATTAAACTGAGAAAGACCTCTGTAACAGTAGACAATAATATGCTGGTTCTTCTGTAGTAATGCAAGCACGGCAAAAAGAAAAAAACTGAGGAAGACCTTGTTATACAATGCACACCAGTGAAACCCTCCAGGATGTTTTCAGAATGCATGAGTCCAATCCTCAAGTTTGACCACAAGGATAAATCCACAACTGAACTTGGCCACACAGCAATAACGTTGCCGTGGCTCCAACGCTGCATATCAAAGACAAAAAGTATCAGTATCACTACCGGTAATATTGACTGACCTGACTAGGAGAGTTGGCCTTTTGTTATATTTGTTGGGTTCAATCATTTTAGAGAAACGGTAGTGTTTGGTGCTTGTCTCATGTATGATGAGTTATTTTGAATCTTTCAGGTGGCTATTTGAGACCTTCTTGAGAGCCAATAAATGGCAAGCAACCCAAAATAATATATACCGATCAAGATTATGTAATGGGAAAAGCAATTAAGCGATCTTTTTAGAATCATGGCATGGTCTGTGTACTTTTCACATTATGCAGAATGCCGTCAAGCATATACTTGACTAGCTAATGAAGAATCAGATGCTTCTTCCAAACAAGAAGTAGAAGACAACAATAAAGAACCAAATATTCTCTCAGATTTCAGTGCATGTATGTACGAGTATGAAGATGAAGCAACATTTGAAGAAGCATTTAACAGCATGAGGTCTAAGGCAAGCAAGCAAACTTGGTTGGATAGTATATCAAGGAAAGAGAAAAATGGGCTGAAACTCTAGCCATTGGGCCTATGGGTGTGTTTGGTAGGCTGCCCCAGCCCACCAACCACACACCGGGCCATAAATCGTTGTTTGGTTGCATTTTTGTGGGCTGGTAGCCGGAATCACTGGGTACCTGTGACTGATTGTGGAAACAAACCAAAAATGAGATCAATCGCGTCGAAAATCAACCGAAATCATACCAAATCGGGGCACAAAAAACCCCCCTTTTCAATTCCAAGTAAACCCTAGGTACATTGAAGAATGAGTAGAGCGATTTCAGAGAGTACCTGCGAGGGGGGTGGAGACCGCCTGTTGCTGTCGGCTGTGGAGTGCCCGTCGTCCGTGTCGCCATCGCTGCGGGTATGGCTTCCCTCCATCGACAAGGACGCAACGCTGGAGGCGGAACTGGAAGACATGCAGGGGCATCCGTGGGCGCCGTTGCAGCGCGGATGACCGAGGTGGGTCGCCATGGCCTCCGCCACGGCGGGATGGTCGCTCATGGTGGAGAGGAGCGGAGCGGCGCCGGCGTCGCACTCGAGGGAGAGAGGAAGATGAAAGGCCGGTTCGGCCGTGAGAATGGGTAGGTGAGCGATGTATCCCCTCGAGTCGGCTTTTATTCACACGGAGAAAAACGGGCGCCAAAGATGACCGTGACGGGATTTCGGTTTGTTGGACTTAGGTGGCCAGGTTCAACTAAACACCCACCATGGGCTTCAGGTGTGCAGGCTAGCCCGCTATGCAACCAACCAAACAAATGCTGAGACGGGCCAGGATCTGAAAAACAGGCAACCAAACACCGGCCTGTGGCTGCATCGGGCCAGCATAAAACTGGCCTGGCTAAGATTTGGGGCTAGGCGTCATTAGCACAGGTTACCAAACACACCCTATATGGCCCATTGCAGGCGTGATTTATTTCTCTGTCTCATGGAGATGGAGTCACTGTTGGATGCAAACTGAATGGTGTGGATGAGTGACCGGAGAGGGAAGTTGTTTCGTACAACTTTAGGGGACCTGGTTCCGGCACCATGGAATGCTTTTGTCCCCATTGGCTACACCTTTGGTTCAGGCATGTTCAACATGGATGATATCAGAGGAGGCAGCCCCTATGGTGCCGGTGTCTTTGCTGGCGATGGCAGCAGACAACCCAGTGAGACAGAACTCGCGCTTGCTGAGCACCAGGGCAAGTACATGGCCTCAATAGTGAAGAAGCTAGCTCAGCATGCTTGAGCCAGCCACCTCTGTGCAGTAAAAGTCACACGGTCACATTCCTCCAGCCCTTGGCTTCTATTGTTTCTGGATACATCCGGCCCGTCATATATGTGCACAGCTTGCCCTATTGTTTGTCAAAGTGGCCACCCCTAAATTAAGGTTCCTTTGTACATTGTTCACATAATATATTGTCCCCATTTGAATGATAAGTGTCCCACAAAGTGTTCTTAATAAACATCATATGTCATATTGGTTTTGGAAAATTTGGTGTTTGTTTTGTTGCGCAGAATAAAAAAAAAAAAACGTTGTTGTTATGTTTTTTTTACTGTTTGCTTCAATATACCATTTTTCCCCATGTGGTCCTTTGGATTAAAGGATTAGCCATCTTGAATCCTATAGTATTACTATGAGATGGTTCTTCCACCAATTTAGGAGGAAATTCTGGGATGAAATCCAACCTCTTGGAAACTCTTTTTACATCTTTCACTTAAACTCCTGGTGTTTCTCGTTTGTTGCATCCAACAATCCATTAGTACTTCCCTGCGTTCTCTCAATTCCTTCAGGATAATGCAATTTGAATCATGTATTTTGCATCTATACTTTACTCTTACAACCGTACACCACTTTTTCCACCACAGCAAGCCACGTCATCACAATAGCTCCTCCTGCCTCCTGACCATGCGATCCCACATCGACGCTCACCAAAACACCCTCCGTACAACCTCCCGAAACTTCTCCTCTACACACGAACCCAGCAGCCCCATCCGCATCCTCCTCGAGACCTCGAACCGTTCGTCCGCCCACCACCAAGGCCGTCCGTTTGCGCGGCCGGCGGCGGCGCCTCAGCCGACGCCCTCCACGCCGCTGCCGTCGCCCTCTCGGCTTGCTTCATCTCCGCGTCCACCCGTCCTTCGTGCTGCTGGGAGGCCCACCCCTCCACCGTCCCTTCCGCATCTTCAACGCCCGGCCCATCCCCTCCGCCCGGTATGCGTTTCTCGGCGTCGTTGCCGCCGCCACAGCCGGCGCTCAGCCGACGCCCTCCACGCCACTGCCGCCGCCCTCTCGACTTGCTTCATCTCCGCGTCCACCCCTTCCTCCGTGCCCGCTGGGGGGCGGCCAGCGACAGCAGCTGCAGCAATTGGTGGGATCCGTGACAGCAGCGTTGGCCTTGTGTCATCAATCTGTCAGGTTGTATGGCTGGGACTACAGGAGGTTGGGCACCTATAGCATTGGCAGAACATCGGGAAGAAGATAAGGCTACGAGAACAATGATTTGGTGAGAAAAAAGTTTCTTAATTCTGTTGCCAATTAAAGAAAAATGATTGGTGAGCATGACTATATGGAGGGAATGGATTGCAGTGAACTTGACTTTTCAGCAAACTATAAGGACATAGCACCGAATGATGATGTAGGCGAAATTTCCGTCGGTCTAACTGCTCTAAAAAATGCATTCAAGACATCAAATGATTACAGTGGCAAGACATCCCCAGAGTTGAAGAAAGCCATGGCCACGTGGGTAGTCTATTTTGGTGAGTCACCAAAATTCCATAGGGTGTTTTTAGCATGTTGCAAAGCCATTATTGTGCAGAAGTATAACACACTGAACCAAATTGATGGTCAGAGAATGGGGTTATTTTTGCAAAATTGCAATGGGGTGGCTGTTAAGGTCTTTGGCACGCCTTCCTGTTCCTCCAGTTGATCAGAAGCATTCATCATTATGAAAAAGTAACACATTGGACCTAAGTTGTTTTTTTTGAATCACAATAAAAATACTCAACGCCCACTCTAGTTCTAGTGGGGTAGGTCGTAGGCCGAGGGAAAACACAAAGAATAGTACATGGGTTGATCTTAAATTCATAATAGACTAAAATTGCGCGTAAATCAAGCCCGTTATCAACTCAGTTTCGTCATTAGTGCATTACGAGCTCCATGCCACACTTTTCGTACACCAACCAAATAATTCAAACGAACACAACGAGAACCGAACTGACAAGAGGGGCTGCTTGTATTAATTCTCCATCTCTCCTTTACAATGACACTATTTATACTTTCTCATAGACATTTACATGACCTTCTTACCCTCCTACCTACTCAACATCTTGGAATATCACCTTCCAAGGCATGGGCTCCAAGGTCTTTTTAGACTTCGGGCTTCAGCTCCTCCTTGTGGGCTCCACTCCTCAGTTAGGCCCACAATCGTCGCCGGCGGCCTCTCCTGCACACTGATCAACCAAGTGAAACTTCCTCCTACCGAAATCAACTTCACACACACCGATCCGCCCATCGCCAATCGAAGTCATCCATCGTAAACGTAGATACTTTTGTCCGTGCAAAGGCATGTTCGTCTCCTTATATTTGAGAAACTGAAGTGAATCGATTTGGAACCAGGCGGAGCCCAACCACACTGAAGGTATCCTTGGTGTATTTTTGCCCATTCGCTGAGCCCATGTACCGTAAGAGAATGTTCCTTCGCATACGCGAAGGCACCTTCACTTAATCGAAGTGGGCTATGTTTTTTGCCAGCAGGCAAACCTTTGCGCATGCGAAGGTATTTTCGCCCATGTTGTTGTCGAGGGCCGGGGTTTGCAATATATTAGCTCCCAACACATCACAAATGCAAAATATAGTCAAGTACATACCCATCTAGTGCATGATAAAATAATACACGTAACTCCATGCAGTCATGACCAGTAAATGTAAGGCAGATGGTCATCTTCACATATACACAAGTCTCCTCAAACTTAATATGTCGACTGACACATTCATAGTGACTAGAACCAACGGAGCAGAAGCGTGGTATATCATCACCAAAGACCCCTTTTGCAACCTTAAATTGCAACTAGGAGTCGTATTTTTCCTCGGTTACGATTCCAAATACCATCGCCCTGACGAAGAGAAAGAGAGGCCGGTTTTTTTTTTTTTTTTTGGCCAGGAAAAGAAACAAAACAGTTATTCATCTTGGAATCCATGCTAAAATACTGTTTGAGATGAATCGTCGCGCCCTGTTATGACCCTTGGTAGTGAGGGTATAAAAACCTCTTTTGGCCTAGGTCGTCATTTACGCGCCCGTGCCTTGAGTCGTCAGGTCTTTTCATTTTGGAGCCCGCTGCCTTCAAGACTTCGGATTTTCGCTTTCACGCTCTTTGTCAGGTTTTCTCCTTTTGGTAAGCGCAACTATCTTTGGTTTTTACTTTATTTCAGTTTCTTTTCTTTCTATTTTGTTTTCCTTAGGTTTTAGTTTTGGGTTTGGTTTTTGATTTCTCTAGATGTGGGTGGCTCCTTTGACCGGGAACTGAGCATAGTGAGCACTCCTGGTTGGGAGGCCACCAGTCATGGGTTCGAGTCCTCTCGGACGCATGATTTCCCACAAAAAAATCCCCTCGCCGGTCTCCGTGTGCCAAAGCATGGTGTGAAGCCCGACCCATCTCACGGGAATGTGGGCTCCCATGTCAGGGCGGGGACTGGGGTTCGGGGGTTTTCCAGGATCTGGTGAGAAGATCTTCTTCTTAATGAAATACGGGTGGGAACATCGTTCCCCCCCAGGTCCTGGGTGGCTCCTTTGACCACCTCGAGTTTGACTTTATCTGATTCATCGAGTTCGGGAACAAAGGGAGCGATGAATGGGTCATAGAGTTCGTCTATCCGTTCTTCTAGCAGTGAGTTGATTACTTTCCTGGAAGGTGCCAAAAATGTAAGCCTTGATGAAATGGTGTTGAGGCCCTCCCGCAAGGCTGTTGTCCAGGTCGAGATAGACAACCCAAACGGGATAGCGCGTCTGCATATTTTTTTTTTATGGCTGCCAAGATGATGGGCCATCTTCTCCACAATAATGTATTCGCTCGTCACTACGAGAGCCAAGTCTTCAAGGGTTTTCGCAAGGGGATGGACAATCAACTATTTCGCAAGGAATATGGATCTTATAACTCCACTACCCTTGGTCGAATGGTAGGAAAAAAAATGCCGATTACAGAAGTTTCCAAACGAGACACGGTGGTAACATCCAAGCATATATTATTAAATAAATATTCTCCATGTCTCATCACCTGTGATTAGCCACTGAGAAAATACACAGAAAGACACACTTCAAAAAAAAAGTACACAGAAAGACAACGATGGCTGTTCTCGACGTCAGCGGATGCAATGCAGAATGTCATCCTGGACCTCTATAACAGTAGACAATAATATGCTGGTTCTTCTGTAGTAATGCAAGCACGGGATCAGTTGTTGGATCCAGTAGTTAGGTCTCTAATTTCAGGCCTCCCTTGATGCCTCTCGCCATCAAGACTATGACTTTTATTTGGTTTTCCATCCTCTTAGTGAAACACCGTGAATGACCCAACAAGCACGGCAAAAAGAAAAAACTGACCAAGACCTTGTCATACAATGCACACTAGTGAAACCCAAGTGAATATCCAAGATGTTTTCAGAATGCATGAGTCCAGTCCTCAGGTTTGACCACAACGATAAATCCACAGCTGAGCTTGGCCACACAGCAATAATCCACAGCTGAGCTTGGCCACACAGCAATAACGTTGCCGTGGCTCCAACGCTGCATATTAAAGACAAAAATATCAGTATCACTATTCACTACCGGTAATATTGACTGACCTGACTAATAATAGTAACGGATGCAGCACCGTAGTACTAGTATATTACTATGTTCTAGTACAACTCAGTATTCACTACCTCCATCTCCCTGTTTTTTTTTTTGTGTCAGTCATGCCTTCTGCCTTCTTCCTTCTCGTGTACCTCCTCTGCTCCCTGCATGCTCCTGCTTGTTCTGCAACAACAGATTCCATTTCAGCCGGTGAAGCGCTCATTGGAGACGCCAAGCTTGTCTCCAGCAACGGCAGGTATGCGCTTGGCTTCTTCCAACCAGGCAGTAAATCCCATATTCGGCACACTCCCAAGCACTGGTACCTAGGAATATGGTTTGACAAGGTCTCGCAGTTAACTCCATTATGGGTAGCAAATAGGAGAGCCCAGTAATGGGTTATCACAGAGTGACAAAGCTTGTTATCTTTGAGGATGGCAACCTTGCCATCTTCAACCAAGCCACCAAATCGGTGGTTTGGTCGACTCATGCTAATATAACGGCCAAGAACTCTACGGCCGTGCTCCTGGACAATGGAAACCTTGTCTTAAGGGACGCAACCAACTCCTCCAACATCTTATGGCAGAGCTTTGACTACCCTACAGATATCATGCTCCCTGGCGCAAAGTTTGGCATAGACAAGATCACCGGTCTGAACCGGCGTCTTGTTTCCAAGAGGAGCATGGTTGACCCATCTCCTGGCCGCTATTGTCTGGAATTAGACCCTACTGGCGCTCCCCAATTTGTCTTCAAACTATGTAACACGTCCATAGTGTATTGGTCAACTGGGGAATGGAACGGCCAATACTTCAACTCAATGCCTGAAATGTCAGGGCGCACTCTGTTTGACTTCAAGTTTATCAACAACGACAAAGAGGAGTACTTCCAATGCATACTGCTAGAGAAGGACTTAATATCTATTAGTCTTTTGGACATATCTGGTCAGAACAAGCTGCTCATATGGCTTGAGGACAAGCAGGAATGGACAACAATTTATACCCAACCTAAAGATTTATGTGATGTATACGCTACTTGTGGACCATTCACTTTTTGCAACAGCAATGCACCTTCACTATGTGATTGCGTGAAGGGTTTCTCAGTAAGGTCACCTAAGGACTGGGAGCAAGAGGATCATACCGGTGGTTGCACAAGAAATACACCATTGGATTGCAGCACCAGGAACCATAGTGCAGCTAAAACGACAGATAAGTTCTACCCATTGCCTGATGCAACACTGCATACAAAAGGTGACATTATTGGTTCTGTTGGGAGCACAGAACAATGCGAACAAGCATGCCTGAATAACTGCTCTTGTTCTGCATATGCCTATTCTAGTGGTGACAGATGCTCCCTATGGTATGATGACTTGTTAAACATAAGAAGCTATACCAATGGAACCAGCGATGATGGTGGAATTCTGTACCTTCGCATTGCTGCCAAAGATGCATATAATTGGAGAAATAGTAAGAGATCAAAAGGAAAGATCATTGGAGCTATCATCGCTGCAAGTGTTGTAGTTCTGATTATGTTATCAGCTTTTTCATGTGGATGACCTTGTGGGAACGATCTTTTAGCACATTGAATGAAGTTCCAGGTGGAAATGGAATTGTTGCTTTTAGGTACATTGATCTTCAATATGCAACTAAAAATTTCTCTGAGAGAATAGGGAGTGGTGGTTTTGGATCTGTGTTCAAAGGGCTTTTTAACTGACTCGACAGCTGTTGCAGTGAAGAGGCTTGACGGTGTCCGTCAAGGAGAGAAGCAATTTAGGGCTGAAGTGAGTTCCATAGGAATCATCCAACATATCAATTTGATCAAGCTAATTGGTTTCTGTTGTGAAAGGGATAGGAGGCTGCTTGTGTATGAGCACATGCCAAATTGCTCCCTTGATGCACATATTTTTGATAGCCATACACCGGTCCTAAATTGGAGTACCCGTTACCAGATAGCTCTTGGAGTAGCAAAAGGGTTGGCGTATTTGCATGAGAGTTGCAGGGATTGCATCATACACTGTGATATTAAGCCTGAGAACATACTTCTTGATGCATCATTCATACCTAAAATAGCAGACTTTGGGATGGCAAAATTTTTAGGAAGGGAATTTAGCAAGGTTATAACTACTATGAGAGGAACTGCAGGGTATCTTGCACCTGAATGGATTAGCGGAGTGGCAGTTACATCAAAAGTGGATGTCTATAGCTATGGGATGGTGCTGATTGACATTATATCAGGAAGGAGAAACACATGTAAAGAAAATACTAGTGATGATGTCCATGCTGCATGTTTCCCGTTGGAGGTTGCAAGTAAACTCCTGAATGGAGATATTGGGAGTTTGTTGGATGTCCAGTTATCTGGTCATGCTAACTTGGATGAGGCTGAGAGAGTCTGCAAGGTGGCTTGCTGGTGTATCCAGGAAGATGAGTCAGATCGGCCAACCATGGGTGAAGTAGTACAAATTCTGGAGGGTTTGTTGGAAATTGATATACCACCAATGCCAAGATTTTTTCAAGCTATCATAGGAAGGTCACACTAGATATGCTCATAGAGGCCTTTTCTGACTATTCTCTTTTCCCTATTCTTATCTGCACCTAATCCTTTATGAAGGCAAGGGTTACCTCATGTATGGTTAAAATAAGATTTTGTGCTGGATGAAAAGCTTTTAAGGCTTTATGTGATGTATTAATATGCAGAGCATGACTCGGCAAGCAAATAATTTAAGTACAAGCTCAGCGTTTACACTGTAATTGTTATGATGCAGATACTTCTCAGCTCGGACGAAGAGGACAAGGAGGTAAGAATTTCACAGGAGCATGGAGCTAGGCTAACATTCCAACATAGGCTAATGGAAATGAGACGCAGTGGCTAACATCTTTACTTCTTTAGACATCAGGGCTGAGATTCGTCTATAACAAGAACTGAACCATAAAAGAGGCAAATCTGGCTATGGCACATGGCAGCATAGTTAAGTCAGAAGAAGTGCTCTGCATTTTTGTTTACCGGCTATCCGTGGCCTCAGTAGTCAGTCCACGACCAAACCCCCCGCTCCTCCGTCGTCTTCCGCTGCCTCCTCGTCTACACCCCTCGGGGTTCGCGTTGGATGGGAGCGCAGCCAGCTCCCGCCGGCACCAGCAATGTGCCAAACGTACCTCTGCTATGCCAGCACGGCGGCGCACCAAACCAGCAGACGCGCCGCCACCAATCGCACCGCAGGGGTAAACCTTTCCTTGGGCCTCCACAGTCACTTTGGGTCCAGCAGGCAGGGTTCGTCTTTTTTTGTGACAGCAGGCAGGGTTCGTCTTGCCGTCGTCTTTGTTCCGTTCGTCGATTAGCACAGGGGTTCGCGCATCTCTCGGTTCGTGTCGTTGGCTCTGGCCAAGAAATGTGGGCTGCGACAAATTGTAAACGGTTGGCCCACGGGCCGAAATAATGACTCCTTGATTTCCCAGCGTTGGCTGCGATTTTTTTTTTTTTTTTTTTTTTTTTGAAAATATGGTACGGTGAGCGTCACACCTCAGCCATATCGGAAAGCCCGCACTGATTAGAAGAACATGCTAAAAACGATCTAACATGAGATTAGAACTTAAGTTAGTCTAGGATTAGAACAATCATAATAGTCTAATAGATGAAAACATAACAGAAGCATATAAATCTTTAACATGATCAACTTTATCTAATCAAGAATGTATCATAATATCTCCACCATGGACTCATAAACAAATGTATTGATTATTTTCTAGCGGTCAAAAATAAATTCCGATTATATTGTACTGAGATTTGTGTGAAAGATCGGGATTCCGTGTGTTTATCAACATCGTCAAGATTTGTGCCGTGGGGACTGTCCAAATGTATAAAAACATATATGAAGAAAGATCCCCGTTCCTCACCTCCAAAAGTCTTAAAAATTTGCTGAGATCTGATTCCCTGAACGCTGCCTCAACAAGAATGCTAAAATCACTTTGCTGAGATCTAGCTAGGTGGAGTAAACAGCCATGTTTTTTTTTTTTGTTGAATGCTAAAAACACTTTGCGGATCTAGCTTAGGTGGAGTAGAACAACCATTTTTTTTGATGTATTAGCTACTCCTTAACAAATCATAAATAAATTAATTAATATTCAAGATCTCCGCCTTCCGTTTTATAAAATATTTAATTTTGCAAATCAAAAAATAAATTCAGATATTCAAAGATCTTCATTGACAAAATAAGCCGTTAAAAAAAGATAAATTATATTCACTGTGTATAAAAATTTAAATAAAGATCCCTTTAAACATCAAATAAAATTTGCTGAGATCTGATTCCTGAACTCGGGTGACAAGAATGGTGGCACGGAGGGAGTAGATCTGGTTTCATGTGTTTTTCAGCGCGATGGATGCAGGAGTTGTCGAGCGCGTTGTCATGTACTATAAATTCATAATCTACGCTACAGCCACGTTGTTAGACACTGCGTGGTGCGTGCGCCCATGTGCGTCAGTACTGTTGCGTCATCGTGGCTAGCGTCAGTAGCGTGACGTAATAGCTGTAGACTAGTAATGCGCACTCCTGGTAGTATATAATCAATTTTTCATTATTTTTTTTCTTATAAAAGAATTAAAAAAATTGTTAGAATCCCGTCCGTGTCTCATGCCGGTCGGTGATTTGTCCGTCTTGGAGGAATGGAGAAAATTGTGGAAGGCTTACGCCTTGGGTTGCAGAGAGGAGAGATCGATCCATCGTTGGCGTTTGATGCTTGCTTTGGTTAGAGCAAGTTGATGCTTTGGCTATTATTCTAGTCATCACCAGGTGATCGACGTTATGATCAGGTGAAGCCGTGTGACCGATATGTTTAATTATAATCTGCTGTAAGTTTGCAGGAATCGGCAGGCCGGGTGCATCTACGCAGCTCGATCACATGGTTTCACACCGTCACCTCATCTCTGTCCCCAAACTAAACAACTATTCATCTTTCATTATGTCATGTTATTGACTTATAATCTCTCAATGTGTAAGTTGTTTGACTTTTTAATACCAAGTTTGATCACTCGTTTTATTCAAAAATTATGTAAAATATCACTTCCTTTTTTAGTGTGGCTTGCTTTATTATTCAAGAATAACTCAAATTTGACTATATGTTTATATAATTTTTTTTGAAATAAGACGAAAATTTGATTTGGATAAAAATCAAACGGCCATTTTGGATGAAGTATCTTACATATTGAACGCCCCTCCACCAACCCTAATTTTATGGTTCAGCGTTGTTCTCAGATTCACGGCGATTGGTATATAGACTTGAACATTTTGTTTGATGCATGGATTACTACAAATAAATTATATAATATATATATGGTGGCAATTGGCAAAGTGTTTTTGATGCAAGTATGCATTGTTAGCTGTATATTCTCAGGGGACCGCGAATCGAGGGGACATACACGGTTGTAACACTGCTTGCACTCCAGAAGGCATAATAGCAAAGTTCTTGAGTACGCTTATCAACACAAGCAAGAGGAGAGAAGAGAAGAACAAACAAACTTTTTAAGCTTACATCGGCTTAAAAACATAAAAATCAGGGATATACATCGAGTAACACACTTGCACCTGGAAGAGCAAGTATAATAGCAGTTTGCAGAAAGGCCAATCTTGACGTGAAGGAGAGAAGAGAGGAGAGAGACAAACAAACTTTTAAAAGCTTACATCCGCTTAAACATAAAAACCGAAACTTTTGTGAAAAGAGACATGTGGGCTATGTACATATTAATGTTCGAGCTAATTTACTATATGAGTGGGCTAGGAAAAGGTTGTAAAAAACCTTACGATCTCTGTTAGAAGGTTGAAACTATTAGCCTTGTTTAAAAAACGCAATTAATACAATCTTTAAATCCACCGATATGATTTTGTTTAATCAACAGCCAGAATTAAAATAATACATGCTCTTATTATTTGTTCCTATCTTACCTATCTCTAGGTACTTAATGGTCAATGGTTGAGCCTTGCTTCCCTCTATGACTAGAAGCTTGCATTACACACAGCCCCTTTGCATCCTGTCCAAACTTTTGAGTTCTGACCCCGCCGGCCGGCTCCCAGTCCCAGCCCGAGCTTCCACATTTTTTTCCTCTTCACCTTTTGAAGAGTGTCCCCCCTAAATCGGCGGCTCCGGCCGTCCATGACGCTATCGCCACCACAGCCGCCGCCCCTCCTCCAGCCCGGGAGGCATGCAGCGATCCAGGAGATCAGGAGGGTACCCAGCTGGTGGAGCTGCTCAGGCAGCAGGTAGAGCTCATCCCGGAGCCTAACCGCCGTCACGCTGCAGTAGTCAACGTGGGCGAGATATCCATTGGCTATGGAGTCGTCGCTCTCCATTCTCCAGTCTGAGATGGAGCACCCCTTCCGAGGTCATGGCTGCGTCCACTGCCGCCTACTCCGACGGAAAGTACCCAGCAGGGAAAGAAATGGTCCGTGGCCCGTACAAGAAGGCGGGTGAGGTAATCGGCGGGGCAGAGCTGGGCTGATGAGCTCCCGATGTGAGTACTGCAAACCTAGTAGGTTTTTACTGGGTCATGCATGCTATACGCTACAGTAAGTGGTCTATATATATTATTAAGACATAACTTTCATAGTTTCATATAACTTTATGTGGATCTGCATATGGATATGTGTTAATTTGCAGATCTGTTAAAAATCTATTTGGGCTTAAGGGAACTAATTCATGTCACGGTTACTGCTGTTTACTTTTGCTCCATTAGTTATAAATTATAACTCAATCGCTTTTGGGAGCGGCACATGAAGAAGAATGGAAGGTACTTAATAGTTTAGGCCTAGCAGATAGAGATTTCCAGATATACATGACAGTTTACAAAAGAAAGGGGAAAGAGCGAGAGGAATATTTGATTAGGTGTCTCTATATTCTATCCAAAGTTCACATCTATATCTGTACATGTGCGCTTAAATGCTCAGATAGGCGAGGGTCGAGATTTCATGGTTATAGGTAGGAAAGTTTGTAAAAACGTCATGCAGTGAAATTACATTCTCTTTCTCCTTCATCATGTTATTCAGCAAGGAGATACTGACTGAGGCACCAGAAAACGATCGTTTCCACTGGAGGAAATATGGTGAGAAGAATATCCTCTATGCTGAATATCCAAGGTATGTATCTTTGATGATCTAATTAAGTTTCATAACGCATCACTCAATCTAGCCAAGTTGCTAGATCAGCAGATTTCTCATGAAAGATCATGATTATTTATCCACTTTTTCTCCTGCTAGGTAGTCAATGGTAGAAGAATGCCTTTAATTTATTTGTGGCAAAAAGTAATTCATCTCTTTTTAGAAGTATAAATACTTCAAATGGATTTTCATGGAATACGTTTCTTGTCTAATCGTTTAATCTCAACATTTCTTGCTACATTAGCTTGCTTATTACCTCCCTTCTGCCTACACGTTTTCCGTGGTCTTTTGCTTCTCGATCTAAAAGGCTTTCTATATGCACTCATGTGTTTTTGGGGGTCTTTGGTACAATACGAGTTTTTCCTTTAAAAATTAAGTCAGACCAACAGCTACATATTCAATTTGGTCGGGGAGCTAAAGCATCTGCTCCCCTCAAGGACAACTCATCTTGTGGACTATGGAGTAGTAGGAAGCTCATATATGCATGATTCCAGTAGCTGAGCTTTTTGGGAACATAGCTAAGCTAGATTGTAGATTACAGCTTGTAGACGGTAACAAACCTCCATGCTGTAACCCAGAATAATGTAAGTTCAAACAAACATATGCGCTATGCATCAAGTAGTACAATTTATTCTTGTTTTTCAATCATCTGTTGTGGGTCTTGCATATTTATGAGACACTTCTGCGTAGTAAGCACTGTCTCATCTCTTTGAGGCGCTTGGGAGAGACGTTATGGCTCTTTTTGGAACCGCTTCTTATACCCGGCCTACGGTGAAAAAAGCGGATGTACTCTCCCAAACTCAGCGACTCAGGCCGCTAGCTTGTTACCATATATAGGATGGTGGATGTTAAAATTAACAAACTCACGTACACTATCAGAATCCTGAATTGTCTTGAGTGCCCGTAAAACCGCCCAAGATAGCGGGTAAAACTACCAAAAAATGATCCTCGTCTACAAACCGTCAAGCAAAAATACTCAAGCATAGAGCCTAAGGGAAATTAGTTTCCAACGGTTTTGGCACTCAAGGATTATTTCTTTGGAGACCGACCGCCAAGGAAACTATGACCCATGACTTAATTTTTCAAAAGGGTCAAGGAAATGTTGCAACCGCCAAGGAAAATATGTTTCCTTCAAGCGCCAGAAAGCACAGAAAAGAAAAACTACCATTACATTTTTCTTGCAGTTTGATTGGGAACTCAAGGAAAATCCTAGCCTCGAAGGCTATTTAGGATTACGGTAGTGATAGGTGCCTCTATTAAGACCATGCTACCATCGAAAAGAATTACTAATAAATATCCATAAATATGTGCACCCATGATGATTTGCAGAGTTATTAAACCATGGTGGATAAGTTCCACACTACAATCCTCGCAAAAAGAAAAAGGTTCACACTACAAATGAAGCGTGCACATCTGAAAACTTATGAGTTCCACACTTATAAGTTCAAACATGATTTAATTTATTTTGGTATATTGCTCATCTGAAAACTAGCTAGGTTGTGCCAGCTGAAACAAGACAAACTAGAAATTGTATTTCTTATGTGTTGCGTTTGAACAAGCACACACCCACCACCACATGTACATGAAATGTCGTCATCAGCCTGTCAACAATTTACTTCTAGCTTATATTATTGGCATACTTTAATTTTGTCGACCTTGGGAAAACATGTTAATTTCTATATAGATGTTCATACGAGATCCGTTCCCTAATTTGCAGGTTATACTACAAGTGCGGATTTACAGGGATGGCTATAAGTGCCCACGACGAAATACGTCCGGCAGCAAAGCAACAGCGACCCTCCTCTTTTATAGGTCACCCTGATCCAGCCGAGCATACATGCGACACACTTGTTCCGGGATGAGCCCAGCTCAAAGCAGCGAGTGGACCGCAGGTTCTCGCAACTTCCACAAAGGGCATCGCTTTCTCACTCCATTGATGGCCAGATTTGCCTTATCCGGGTTGAAGAAAAAGATAGAGACAGCATGTCTCTGCCTATGCCCGAGCTATTCGATATGATGATCAGTACTTATTTGCCGTCTTCAGTGCCAACGATGTCGCCAGCAGATGAAGATCGAGATAAGGTCGATTAATCCTCGAGACCTGGGTGGTAGTAACCAGTCAGAGACTATGTGAGAAGTGACAGAGATGGGGGTTTAGGATCTATCTCTATAACTGGATGATTTGTGAGCTCGAAAATTTAAAAATCTTGTCAATGCGTTCTAGCATCTTGGAACCAGACTTCATCTCGTGCCTTGAGTCGAAACGCCTCGACACATACTTTTGCTTACACACTGAACACGAGAGGCCTCATAGATTCGTAATTATTATGTTATGTCTTACTTGATTCGTTTAAGCGCCATATCTCAGTCACTGCTTTAACTCAGTACAAGCTTAAAAGAGTTGGGACTAATGGAGATCGATTCTGTAAATTCAGTGTTAGAACATACCGCTATTTTCTACGTATGTAGCATTGTTATATGAGAGTTCGTACTTCTATAGTGATGAAATTGAGTAGTTTAGGCTAACTTGTTTTACTCTGCACTTGTTTTACGCGTACACACAAAGAGGCTTGTTTGGTTTGAGCTATAAAGCTAAGTAGTGGCGTTGTTTGGAGCTACTCATCGCCCCTGTTTTCTCGTTTTTCTCTTTTTGTTCTGTTCAGGCTCGAGGCTCCAGGAGCACGTTGGCATGTGTCCAAAGAGATGTATACTGGAATTAGTTAATAAAACTTGTTTACTACCAAAATATGCTCTGGGTGTTTAGTATATTGAGGAATCAATAATGAAAGAGAATAAAGTATCTACCCTTGAAATTTCAATTTACCGGCTCTCTCTGAAATAAGTTTGCTGACTTTGCGGTCAAAATGAATGGTAACAAAAACCACATGAAGGAAATACCCGGCCCGTGGTCTCGTGGCTGGCCTGGTGGCTTTCACGTGATTTGCGGTGATGGGTAGAGAGTTTTGCAATTTTCTCTTTTCCTTCAACAATTGGAAACATGCAAAGAGTGCATAGATCCGCAGCGATGTCGGCAATCGATCCGGCAACGTGGCAGTGACATATCTACGCTCACATAGCCGACGATACCCCGTGCGGCGCGTCAGGACTGTTGCGTCACTCCGGGTACCGTCAGCGGCGCGACTAAGGGTATCTCAAAAGTTCATTGTTTTTCTTTAAAATTAAAAGAAAAATTGAGGCCCATATGTGTCTCGTGTTGAAGTCGGCTGTATATATATTTAAGCCGTGTCACGTCTTGGAGCTAATCGGAATATGCAGGAAAGCTATGAGCAGTTGGCGCTGAACACAAAATGGACTTGATGCTTTCTTAAGAGCTAGCGTACGTACGTAGATGAGTGTGTGACGTTTGTTTAAATTTATAGAGTACAAAGCCAAGCGTCAGCACGCATATGTCCAATATCGATCGCGTATCTGTATTGTAAAGGGCGGCAAAAGCTTTACCGTGATTTCTAGGCGAGGAAAGCAAGTGCTCCGAACTTAGTATTTGAAACGAGGCGGAAAGAAACAATACAATTATGGAGGACTACTGCCTACTCCGCTGCACACCTGGTATCAAAATAACTTTCGACTCGTGCCACAACAGCGCTGCAGCCGACGCAGAGGTGTTTCCGCTCCACCTACCACTAGTTACAACAACTCACACCACAACTAGGAATAAAACTAAAATCCCACTGCTAGCAACTTTCGACTACCAACAGCGTTGATGGAAAAAGAAAGATGAGCAATAAAGCACCACTTGGTTGGACGGATTGGGTCATCAACACGAGGCTCCCATCAACACCACTCGGTCGGATTGCGTCGACCGCGAGCCAACCGCGAGAAGAAGGCACCAAGACACACACACACACACACTCAACACTCGCCACCACACACCCACACGAGGAGCCGAAAGGAAATAGCCCGTCGCTTGGCAGCCGTCGTCACCAGCGTGCGAGCATGGCCAGCTGCAAGCCGAGGCAACTACCCCAGAAGACACACCACCACGGGCACTGTCCTCCTCAAAGTACAGGCACTTTTGATGTAGTGATCGCAGCGTTGCTTCAGCGAGAAATTCTGCGTCGCGACTGGTGAGAACACGCGTGATCAAACGGCTACTCAGATGGGGGCTCGCCTCACCAAATGCCTCACTCCCACTACCCGGGGCACCGGACATATGAAACCGCTCCAATAAGGCAGCACCTCCGCCCAACGGCACCGAGATCACCTACCACCATGCACGCCAAGTCCAGATCTCCAGCACTGCTGGCCTCTGCCACCTCCACGCCCACCACGGGACCAAAGTGCTGCAAGGCACGCGGCGCCGGCACCTCCATCCGGCCGACCACCACCGCTGCCATGCAGCGAGGCGGTTCAGATGCGGCGCCTCAGGAAGGGGAGCCGCAGCGCCCGATGGCGCGTCGTGCTGCGTCCGTAACAATTGGGTTTTCTACGAGACCCATGTTGCAGAGCAGCCCTCAATGAGGCCCCCCAGAAACGCCCGCCACCATGCCGCCGCCACCATTGCCACCCGACCAAGTGGTAGTAAAGGCTTTTCGCCGCGCCATTCCTGCCGCCGCGCTCTCGTTCATGCGACCTTTTACCCCATCAAAACCAAATTAAGCACTCTCGGTGGGAATCCCGACACAGAGGCGCAATACCTCGGCACCACCCGACAAGCAAGCTGCAGCCCCCGGCCCCACCACCATGGCGCCGTGCCGAGTCGGCGAGGGGAGGGAGGGAGAGTACCAACCATCTTGTCGTAGTCTAGTTGCCTGCACACAAAAGCTTTGGCTCCACCAGCTCTCGGCAGCGCCATGGCGTCCGGCTGGCAGCTCCTTTGCCACCACCGCCATCGGGAGGCTTCGACGCGCCCGCCTCCCTTGCACCACCACACCCGGCCGCCACCTCGCCCGAAATGCCCGCCGCGCGGTGCAGTCCGAGGCCGGCCCGCGATCGCCCAGCCGCGCCGCCCAGCTCGGCCGCTGCCCCCGCCGCCCGGTCAGGCCCGGAAGCGCCCCGGATTTGAGGGAGAGAAGCCGCGCCGCCGAGCAGCCGCGTCGGCGAGCCGCACTAGAGGATTGGGCGGCGTGCGCCGTCGATCCACGGAGAGGAGGGGAGGCCACGCCGCCCGCCGTCCTCATGGAGGCAGGCGCTTCCGGCTCGGCTCAGGCGGCGGCGTGGCGGGAGGAAGGGGGCGGGGCGAGCGGCGGCGGTTAGGGTTTTGCCGCCCGGGTGCTCACGCGGAGAAGCGACGGGAGGCGACAGTTTTGGCAGTCAAAAGAGAACGTTTCCCACTCTACACAGATAATCTTCTTCTCCACGAATCTGTAGTGTAGATGGCGTGTGATGCCATTGGGTTTGATACTACACTGTTGCGGAGTTCAATATTGTCATCCTGTTATCTATCATTCATCAAGGGTAGGGGTCGACATGAGATTTGGATAACCAGGTCGTCCAAGCAATTTAATTCCTATTATTACATCTCTCACGTCATAATAAGTTTGCCACTTTTTCCTATGTTTCTTTCAAAGATTTTTGAAAAAAAAAAGGCCTATTTTTTTAAGAAGCATGATGGTGTTGATGACTGAAAAACACACCTACAGCGACAAATATAATTACTTCTTACTAGCAGACACTGCACACTCAAAGTTAATTAAAACAGATCAAATGTAATCGATGTCGTATCTGACGAATCCCGTCAAATGTCGAAAGGAGCTCTCGCTTTTAGGGAACTCCAGTCAAGCATCCGTTCATAGGATCCCCGCCCCACTCCGGCAAAACGCATCCTTACCCATCGAGCTCTGGCTCCGGCGTTTGACTACTCGACGATGAACTCAGGCATTGCACGACATGCCAGCCCGCAACTCCTCCAGTGAACTGCACAAAGCTGAAGATGTGTGCGTTTCTCGGGACGCCGTCGTCGTCACAGGACGACGACGACGGCCAAGAAGCGAACAACCACCGCTTGGCTGGTGTTCAGTACTGGCCGTGCTCAAACCGAGAGTTGATGACGAATGGCGCTGGCGTGGCGGCTCCGACGGTGTCGTGGCGGCCGCCGAAGGTATTGCTCGTCGAAGTGGTGATGAGGTAGACGCCGGGGTCGGTGTCCGACTGCTGCACCTGCCGCCTGGCCATGCAGCCGCGGTCGTCTTTTGTAGGTGCAGCGGAAGTAGAGCCTGATCATGCACATTGCAAGATCATTACGATTGGTTGTCATTCAGCATTCAGTTCAGCAGATATGTGCTTGAAGCTCTTGATGAAGATTCCAGATTTCAGACAGACCTGGGGTGGTTGCTGCCATTGGATGTCGCACTGTATACTTCCTCAGATGAGACGTGTTCTCCATTGTTTCACTTTCTTGTCAACTCGTGTCCCCCTCTCTCCACGGCTCACCCCCTGCAGATTAAGTAGTAGATTATACGTTATAGTACTGAAGGGGTACTTGCTGGTTTGACTTAAGCTGGTAATTAGCTCGAAAGGACTATGCAAGTTTGGGATTACCTCATCCTCTTGGATCCCCGTTGCCGCAGAAGGAGGAGCCAGCTGGCAGCCGCCATCCCGCTCCGGCTTGCGCTTCCTGGAACTGCCGGCAGCCTCCTCCGTTCCTGTGCTTCTGTGCAAGGCCGCCAGAGCTCGGTCGCAGCAGCGGAGGATCTGCTCGGCCAGATCCCGGAGACCATGGGGCGTCGTCGTTGCCCCTGCGCCAGCGACAGCCGGCAGCTGGAAAGCATGGCCTTCAGCAAGGCAGCCGACTCCCTCCCCCTTGGCCACGAGCTCTCGGTTGCCGCACAAGCCGGCATACTTGCCATGCCATCCTTCTTCCCTACCCTGGCAGGCTCTCGACCGTCCCTGAGGATTTGTCTCGTGCGGATTTCTGGTGGTAGGGTACTGGGGAAAGGCGCCAAGAAGTAGATTTTATAAAGCTACCAGTCCACCTGTGAGCTACGTTTAGAAGCAGGCAAGCGCCTGCCGGAATCCCGTCAGAGTAGGCGACAAATTACATTTGAGCACATGTCTTATTTGTGTTCATGTGCTGCACTTCTGCTACTGTCCCTACCTTAGGCCTTAACAGCCACATTTGGATATGATTAAATACGCGGGCGACACACCGGGATGAATTGAAACTGGAGCAGGGAACGCCTGTGTGAGTCGGAGAGGGGCTCAGCTCAGGCATCCAACAAAACTGCCACTTGCATTGCATCATGCAGTGCATGCCTGCATGGTCAACTGATGGTGATGGATTCACTGGAACCGGGCCTCGATCGTCCATAGATAATAATATATATGGGATCGACTTAAAAATGAGCTCGATCTCTTGCCGTCTGAGTGCATGCAGCCCAGCTTGCAGGTGTGAACGACGGCTCCAGCTAGTGTCATGGTGTGTGTGCGCACATGCGTTTGGTTTGATCGTGTCAGCTGACCTTACGCGTGAGTACACAAGAACAGGGGAACTAAAATATGTTACCAGCGCGTTAATCCCTATCTATATTATTTGAATTAAGTAATCCATCAATAGTTTCTTTATTGCTTCTCCGAAATTTAACACGTGAAGCAGACCTGTCAGCCCTCACTGCCCGGACTTCGCCCTCGCTTTCCGGTCGCGTCCGGGGAGAAGGAGGCTTTCTCGTGAGTGCTCACCCGGCATCATCGAGAAAAAGCGCTGCGGAAAGGCTTTCACAGCGTGAGTAACTTCGGCTTTTATCGGTGGCGGGAAAAAAGGTCCGAGTTTTGTTGTGAGCCGGCCCCCTGCTCCACTGCAAAAGGGAGTCCTTTGCCCTGCGCAGGATTTGTATGCTCACGGCAAGAAGAAGCGGCTGGGCCGGCGACTCGCGGCAAGGGTGACGAAGGGCGGGGCGGCCTCCTTACGGCCTTTCCGTGAGCTGCTCATGGCAAGATGGTTGCCATGAGTGGGGTCTTTCCCGTGAGCAATAGACAATGCTCACGAGAAGGACTCTTTCCCGTGAACATTTTATTATGCTCATGAGAAAGCGTTTCCCCTGCGGTAAAGATTTGGCACTGTAATTTTCTTTCCGTTCAAAATCTGAAGCGAGAACTGAGGAAGAGTGGTATATATGCACCTAGTTACAGGTCGTCGGATATATGGACTGGAGTACCTAGATAGACGGTGGAAAAAGTTTGTGAATTAACAAGTTACTCCCGCCATTCTCAGGGACCATCTAGTTAGCTCATTTCGACATTCGTTTTGTTGAAATTTCGTTCTCGTCGACCTAGGCATGAGGAGGGCCACAACCCCCATCATTTCTCCTACTTAACCCTGCGCCCACCTTACCCAACTTCAATCCCCTCACCTCCCCAACTTTAGCTCCACAGTTGGGTGGACGTGGTTGTTTGCATCCTCGTCAAGTCAGCTCTGTACGATGGTTGCGTTGTCTCACACAAAGATATCTCCTTAGTGAGTCAAGATGGCGGGTAAATACCCGACCAGTCCGCGGGGTAGTACCCACCCCATACCGCCCGCGGGGACAAATTTTACGTCCAGTTTCCGTATCACGTATCGGCGCGGATAGAAAAATCATTCCATACCCGTACCACGTCTTGGTAAATTCTACGGAAGCGGGTAACCTGGCACCATGAACATACCAGCGTATTACATATGAAATGTTTTATAAATTCAAATATTTAATGAATATTGGTCGAATACATGTGCACAAAAGCAAATGTAACAACATCAATTAACAACAACTAATGTTATATATATGTAGATTTTAGTTGAATTGGCTCAAATACTGAGTGTTATATGGGCCAAATTTATTAGGATTACTAGTGGTATATCGCGGGTATTTATTATCCACGGGTTGAAGCGGGTATGGGTAAGCATACACCGCACCCGCGTTACCGATAGGTAGAAGATTTCTCTAATAATATGCCGCAGGTAGAAAAATCATTCCACCGCATCTTTATCGGGTAAAACCCGTTGGGTACTCGGGTTTGGTGCCGTTGCCATTTGATTCGTGAGGGAAGGACAGCCCGGCTATCTTAGATCTACAATTCATGCTTGCACCTTTGTTGGAGTCACTACACTTTAGAGATCTAGCAATAGATCATCACTTTGTTTAGAGAATCTGGTGCGATCCCTCATAGATCGAGATTTCAGCCATTGGTTGGCACGTGTCGCCACACCTGAAGCATGTGAAGCTACCAAGTTTGGACCTTGTTATTCATGTATTGGGCCTCTTTGGTCCCCTATGCGAGAACCACACGGAAACATACTCCCATTACCAACATGATTGAGCTCTTCAATCAGCGCTTGTTCTCCGACACTATTGATCCCTTGCCTCTCTTAAGGGAGGCTTTGCATGTTCGATGGACTCATGGTGCATGAGGGGGCACATGTAATCGGTGCATGTTCCATTGCGGCGTCGCGGACAATGGGGCCCTTGGTGTGCCTTGACACATATGTAATTAGTCAAATTCTATCCTTTGGCGTGACGAAAATAGAGCAAGCCATTGTGGATGTTGAGTGGTTCCCTCAAAGGCCCCCCATTGTTTAAGTAATAGAGTTGATGTTGCTGCGGTGTTGTCACTTTCTTATGTGGATATTGTACAAAGTGGAGGACACATCTTATGATGAGAAAAGTTGTTTCATAAGTGATAGTTTGAAAGCCCCTAGTTTAGTTGTGGTTATTAATTGATGAAATCTAAAGTGTACTAACCTTTTGAGGAAACTAAGTTTTACCAACCTTTGTCATGAGGATATGCAAACATAGGCTGGTACACACCAAGATGTGGAACTAGATGTCCATGGTGATGAAGGTGGATAAGTGCTGATCAAGGCTCCAATTTGGGAAAAAAAAAAAAGAAATTAAAGAGAAAAACAAAAATCAAAGATCAAGACAAAAGGTATTGATGGCTTTTTTTTGTTGAACAATCAAGACACCATAGGGCGTGATTTGGGTTTACGAGAGATAGGCATACTATTAAGGCGGGTGATCTTGGCGTGATTACGGTTATTTAAGTGCCACTGGGTGACAACTTCATGCATTCGCGTGGGGCGCGAATGTTGCTCTGTGCACCTCGGATTGCCCCAGCACATGTGTCCTCTACATTGGCTATGGCGGCGCTGGTCTCAAGATTAGCGAAGTTGGCGCCTTGTCTTCCCCATCGGGTGCCAAAGTATGTTGACACAAACTAAGGTTTACACCAACACTGCCGTTAGGCTGGACGCCACGAGGTTGCGATCAGCTTTGTAGCGGACGAAAGGATCACAACGATCACCTAAACCCCGATCTGAGGCCGGTAGAGCGATATAGAGCTTGATCTCGGGTGAAATGGCTTGAACAAACTCGGAAGTATCAGGTCGGGAGGATGCACTTTCGAAGAGGGATCTTCTAGGATCGGCCAAGCCACCTAAAATGCTAATGAGTGCGTCGAGAAGGAATCCCTTGGGACAACAGTTAGGGTTTGGAAGAGGGTAAAGAGTTGATAAGATTGATTTGTGTCGATTGAATGTAGATGAGATCAAATCGGCCATGAGCCTCGTTATATAGAGGGGGTAGTGCTTGTATCACGTAGGAAGCCGCGGCGGATCACGTTTTCAAACGCTAGAGCAGCCAAGCGATCTAAAATCGGGTGGTTCGGACACAAACTGCTCGTGCGCGTCTACGAACTTCTTAGGATGCCGCCGGACGCCTCGGGCGGTGCCGGAGTGGTCGGGTCCAAAGAGCCTCTTGGGGCATCGCCCGGACGCCAGGGGAGAAAAGTGTCGGGCGGCTCAGGCTTATCGTCCGGCGTGCCCGTCGGAGAGCACCTCAGGAAATCTCTTTGGTCCCTTTGTAGAATTCCCAACATGTCCCCAACGTTTTTTGACACACACATTAATTCATGAAAAATTATGTCCGGACACTTTTGGATGTCAATAATAACCCATATACATAAATCTAATTTTAACACTTCTTTGGATAAATCTATCACCTACTATTAAAGCACGAAAATTTACTGTAAACTTTTTTTTTTTCACTACCGTTTTCTTTCACCTTTCCTTCCCTCCCTTCTTTTATATCGTATGTATGGGACTCTTTTTTCTTCCGACTCTTTTTCTTCTTCCGCCTCTTCCTTCCATACAAGATAAAAGAACTCTAAAAGTATGCAGGACAGGGAATTAAAGTCACTTGCAGCCATCAGGACTCCAACCGGCCGAGTCACGCCGCACCAGACGCAGTTGAGGAAGGAGGCACTGCTATGATGGGTGCCGCCGACGATGCAAGCTCGCCGAAACCGCACGCTGAAACGGTGTGTCATGGCTGCGGCCATCTATGACGGCAACAGTGGGTGATTACCCCAAAGAACAATTGGTTTTCCATTATATTATAGTATATGATTTAAAAAATACAATTTTGCTATCTATTCCGTTACATAAATTGAGGATTTGAGCTCCAAGACCACCTCACATCAACAATGCCATCTTCGTGGGAAAACATGTATACAGTAAAATAATAATAAATTCTAAGGAGATCGGATCCTAATCCACAGGAGTGGCAGTGAATGTTGGGATTTCACATGTTCTGCTGCTACTCACCTGACTACGTACCTGGAGCCTGCCGACTGTGGACTCACATCAGGAAGATGGGATTAAAAGGTTATATTTCATAATAAAAATAAAAGATGCAAATTATATGAAGGTAAATGTAACATTTATGACAGAAGTGATACCGATCACTTCAAACAAAGCAAATTTTTATAATTTTTTTTCCGTTTGCAACATGCGGACAAATTTCTTAGTATATATAAATCTCCGAACTACGAGTCATTTAAGATACCACACAACAAAGTTTACAAAACAATACATAGAACTTTTATTTTAGCCAAAATATCAATGCTGGGAAAAGAAAATGTTCGAGCTATCGAACCCCACTTTTCTCATTACAAAACAGTGTCAGATGTCTTTTTCTCTTATCAGCCTGCAAATCATTAGCCGAACAGTAAAAATGAAAATCCCTCCTATCGGTCAGTAGCGCCGGCTCTGCAGAAAGCGGGCTCGGCGAACAACTGTACCCCCAAAGCGCGCAGTGCAACGGCTGTGGCGGCAGCTGCACTACTGTCCTGTTCGCCACTTTTCAGCCGGGGTCCGACAATGGTGGCGGGTACAACAAGAGTCGTCTTATGCGGCGCCGGAGCCGCCGACGCCCGCGGTCACCGCCGTCATCTCGAGCACCTCCTCGCACCCGCCGCACCGCAGCCTGACGACCTTTCCACGCCAGCGGCCCCGTCGTCGCGCCGGCGCCTGCGCAGCGCTCGGAGCAGCTGCCGCAGACCAGGAACGGCGCGCACCGCCCAAGACCGGGCGGCAGTGGTTCTTTCCGCCATTCGCTGCGGTAGCCGCCGGAGAACGAAGGACGAGCCGGTGCTGCTCCGCGCGTTCCGGCGGTGGCCGCGCCCCGCGCTCATCGATGTGCAACGCCCGCGCGAGCTGCGACTCCAGCCGGCGGAACAAATGGGCGTCGCGCGGCGCAAGCGCTCTCCTCCTGCTCGACGCCGGCTCCGATGGCGGCGTCAGGCCGCGGAGGTTGTCCAACGCGTTGACCAGCTTGTTTGTTGAACGCGGGTCCTCAGCGGCGACTGGCGGAGACGCCAGACGCTCCTGTCAAACAGCGAACCGATCGATGTCTCGAACGCTTGCGGTCCCCGATCTCCGGGTGCGCCGCTGCTGCCGCCGCTGGCATGCGTTCCTCGGCGAGAGGAACCCTTCCTCCGCCTCTGAATCCGTTGTCATCAGCGTGCCATAACCCAGAACGCTGGAATCGGTCAGAGCCCGACGGGCGCCTTGTTCGTCGGGAGAACGGCCGGAGCCCGTCTTGATCATCTGAGTCAACGAAGCCATCGTCGTCACATCAGGCACTAGTAGGTGCGCCATTGCCAAGAAGGAATGGCCCGCCGTACGAAACGGATCCTCCATCTCAATTGCCGGCGAGGAAGAACGCGGGCGCGGAGGCGCAATGTCGCGGTGGAAGTGGAATAACGGAGGTGATCGCCATCGATGTCGACGACCGGAAGGAGACAGCTTGTTGTATGACAGGCATCGAGTTCATCCGGGAGAACACCGACGCAGTGTCCACCGAGAGGATCTCCAAGCCTGCTCAAGGACACAGTCGATTTCTTCGTCGGCACAGGGTTTTTGCCTGCAGATGAAGAGAAGCAAAAGAAAGCAGCACACATCAGACACACGAAATGGTAACTAGAAAAACTCGATGTCTTCCAGAAATTACAGTACGTATGGCTTTTACCCCTCTGATCGGGGTGCGGCATTTGCTACCCAGAAGAAGATGGCGGTTTCAGAGTTCTGGTAGATCATGGTCCGGCAGTATGGGCACCGGCCAAACCGCATTTTGATCTCTCAACTCCATGTCGTCGTGGTTTCTCTGTGTAAGATTCAGAGAGATTGTTCAAGGAAGGCTCAGGGGTCAGGGGAATGGTTCAGGCTTCAGAGGCTTTCAGAATGTGAACATGCTGCGGATTGATCAATCGAAATTACGAAATGCGCATGATTTAAGCTAAACATTGGAGACCTTCATTGGAGAACAAATGTAGGCATGTAGTGTATGTGTATCTTACAAGTCAAAGCTTGTCGAGGGATTGTGTTCCTCTGAACGTGCGAAGACCAAATGCCAATGAAGAAGCCACGTCGGGAATAAAAATAAAGCAACAGACAAGCGCACCTGATTAATTGTGAAAGTTTCAAAAATCCTTCTCACCACAATCTATCGGCATGGAGAGAAGGATATGAAGTACAGCATGAGCAACGCGCCGCTCTGCTGGAGAGACATCGTTGTAAGGGGTTTCTGAAACTTGACGGCAAAGGAGATTGTGGAGGAGGAACAGCAGCAGCACGGAGAACGAGTTTCAACGTTCTTGGGCCAGTTAGGACACAGCAATCAGATGATTTTTATATTTTTAGTAAGGCAATCATTAGGAGGTTGGGGGACAATTTGATGCTTGAAAATGGTGGGTTGGGATGCACGTAGGTAGGGTTGTTGGCCCCTGCCAGATAAAAATGAACGCGTCTTCTTTCGTATGGTTGTTGTAGTTTGTCTTTCTGACGAATACCTTTTGCAGCAAAAGCAAAATATTTGCCAAATTACGGGGACATTAGAGGAGCTAACGTGGTGAAAAGAGTAGGATGACGAAAAGCTTTGCCACATTTTTATTAGACAGAAGTGGAGAAAAGAGTGTGCAGTTTTTATAGGTTCGAAGAAGTACCGATCTGCTACTTCACACTCATCAAATTGTAAAAGTTTGACCCAGCTTGTCTTATTCAAAAGAAATTATGTAAATATAGTAAAATTTAAGTCATTCTCGAAGAATCTTTATTAATAAAGTAAAGTCAATGATAATATTTTACACAAATTTTTAATAAGGCGAGTGATCAAATTTATTGTCAAAAAAGTTAAATTACTTATAATATAGGATGGAGGAAGTACGTGCACAACAGCCCAACATACAGAACAATTGTGCAACTATGGAGGCCCGGCGGATGCAAACAAACCCAGTAGACCTCTTAGCGGCCACTGCTGGTTTGTCTCCATCAAGCCCTAATTCTCGAAGTAATGACGTGGGCGAAAAATCATTTGTTAGAGCGTCTTCAAGAGTACACAAAAAAGACGTAGAGCACTGTACGAGAAAACAAGATTGATGAAGGCAGCAGAAGGTTTTTACATTTCTCCTGGATTGGTAATGTAGGGTGTGCATGCACGACGAAGTGATTCACCAATGAGGACGAGGAAGACAGCCAAGATGAACTTGAGCACGCTTGTGACGCAGAGGTGCTCGATGAAGCAGAGCAAGTCCCATGTCCCCGAGCAAACACGCCTTTTGGTGACAGAAAGGAAAGTAAAAACGAGATCAGTGGTGTCCAGTTCAGATTCGGCCGCGAAGCAGCACCTAATTCGACTTTCCGTGAAACGAATTTAAATCGTCCGTATTATATAAAAATTAGAAAAACAGGTTGGCTTCCTGATGACTTTGGTAGAAAGAAAAATCAGATTCTGCCAAAAATATAACACTCTTGGTTGTCTTGAGATGAACGACGTACTTGCAGGAGACAAAGTCGAACGGCGACGAGATGACATTCCAGCGAACCCACTGAAGTCACTCGCCGCCGTGCCGAGCCCATCGATCGAGATTCAGCCTAGAAATATACTCCCTCGTCGTAGAGTTATAACAAAATAGATTAATCAATATTTAAGTATCTTTATTGATAAAAAAGTTATAACTAAAATAAAATTATATTTGTGTACAAAATTTGAGTAACATGAATCATCGAAGATCAGGATGAAGTATGCAAACTCAATTTTGAGACGAACGACGTACTGCGGGAGACAGGATTACCGGTAGAGTGTGCGTACATCTTCTCCATTTCGTGCATGAGGTGGGACTTGGGCCAGCTACTTTTGTGCCATGTCATTAGCTCTTTAGGCACACGAGGGGCACATCCGGGTATATGTCACCAGCAGCTTACCCTGAGGACCCATCTTCCAGCCGGCCCGGGAGGATCCGTAGCAACGTCAGGCTGCAGGAGTCCCGAATGGGCCACCGCTACGTCCAGCAAGAAGCACGCCAGTGGCACAGGTATTAGAGGGAAGAGGGGCTGGGGCAGGGAGGGCAACTATCATTGAACACTTATATGCCATACTAGTAGTAGATCTACTACCACTTGTAGTGGAGTAAATCTACTACCGCTGCAATAGAAGTATTAATCTACTACCGCCGTCCTGCGCTATTAGGTGAGCGGCTGGCACAGCTCTTCGTCTCTGGATTGTAGCTGCTAACATTGGTATCGACTCCACCCTTCCGCGACCCCGCGGTGCGGATCCCATCCCACCCACCCGCGGGCACTTCACGGCTTACCGCGGCGATCTCGTGGCGCCATGGACCGCGTGGTGAGCTCCAAGTTCGACGGCGTGATCCGTCACCGTAGACCTCCGCACCGACTTGAGTCGTCCACTTGCGGCGCCTCGAGGAGGCCGCCGCTCGTCGCCCGGTACGGAAGAAGTGCGCCCTCCGTCGCGTCGGCGGGTCGCCCGTGCTTTCGAGGGATCTGGCTGGCCGGGCTTCTAGCGCCGTGCGTCGCGGACAAAGCTGGGGCGCCAGCCCGAAGGCCGTCTCGGAGCCTCGAGGGCCCGGCGTCCTCAGCTTACGGAGCTTCGTCCATTACGAGATCGGGATCGCGGCGCGACAGCGCGTCGAGCTTCTTTGGTGGCCCAGCGGCTGTAAAATCGAAGCCGGATGGCGGCCTTGGATCGAGGGATTCCCTCTTGATCTCATTTCAGGCTTGGGCGCCTTGATTCATGGCGGCGGGGACCTCCGGCTCTACTCGCGGTAATTTGGTGATCTGAGTTGGTTGCGGCCTGCGTCTGCCCAGGATTCCCAACCGGCGGCCTGCGTGGGCGCGGCGATCACGCTGGCGACTACGAGGATCCCGGGCGTGTGAATGCCATGGCGGCCCATCGCCCGTCGACCAATGGTATATGGATACGATTTTCACTCGGCTCATGCGTCAACCCACCTCCCTATACTTCGGTAGTATCCCCACCGCCACATGCATTATCCCCGCCACGGTTATTACGTCGCCCAATTCAGTAGCACCGCAAATTCATCCAACTCCTCCCCAATTTGCCAATTCCCTTACCCAAATCCATACCCGGCCCTTCCAATTCCACCTATCCACCGGTACCATTTCCCATATCACCCCAATTCCAATTTCCATTACCCTCCAGGCCCCAATTTCCCTCACCACGAGCACATAGCGGCGGCATAACCCACGAGCAGCCCAACTCCCAAAATCCGGTTCCCACGGTTAAACTGTTGATGACAATTAAGGCGTGGCTCACTCGAGCTTCGAACTACTTCAAGATGTATCATGTCCATTGCAATATGTGGATCCGCGGTGGCCACTCATCATTTCTAGCGCTGCACGATGGTTGCGGTCGGTGGAAAACCAAGAGTCGAGCCACATCCTCTTGGGAATCCTTCAATCCATGTGCTCCTTGGCGGATTCAGCCCTTGTCGGCCAGTTGCTGCCGCCCAAATGTTCCACTCTCCGGCATGACCTCGATCAGCGAATCGTTGACAAATTCACAGCTCTAGTTGAGCGGCTAAGCCCCCTACCAGCCTAATCCGGACCCACTAGCTCATGTCCAGCGTTTCATTGACATGTTACGCTCCCGACATTAAATTCGGTTGTCATGGTTTCGACCCCAGTTTGGATCTTTGCACTCTCGCTCTATTCTACGGGGAGGCGGCGGGGAATCGGGGCGGGCCCAAGGAGTTCAAGCAACAAAGAAGATTGATCTTGGCGAATCACCCGGTGATCAAAGGAGCCACTCCCTTCGGTACCCAGCGTCCACCATCGCGATATTTGCGGGCAATGGCCTTTCCGGTGGACAACGCCCGACCTCGAGGCCCTTACAGTAAACTGACAAAAATTTGGCTGACTTCTAGCGAGAATACCGCCAAAGCTTCGTAGTTGTGCATGTCTTTGCGGCAATAATAAGTGGGTTAGCGGTCGCCATTTTGCCCCCCAAGTCCCGACTCCGCGCCATTGGCGGGAAGTTTGGTGTGCTTTCGGTCGTTCGACCCGGTCTGATTGGAAACGCGAGATGAAGCTTCGGGCTTCGCGGATGAGCCTGAGGGCTTATGCGTTATGCGGGCGCCGGCTCGGGGCGATGTTGATCAATCAAGACTATGAAGTTTAGGGGAGGTTGATCAAAGAGATGCGACACGGTATCCTGCGCGGCTCGGGAAGCACTCTTTCTTTCATCAGTGATTACATTTGCCTTTCGATTTATCACGGTGTTGTGATTGTGACCTTCTACATCAAAGTGGTACAGTGGTGAAGTACGCCGGTGCACCTCATTCATTCCTAATGCGGCACAGTACTGTCCAAGGGTATGGCTGCTTCTCTACCTTTAGCGCATTACGCCTCTCTCACCCATGCGCCTCTGACATGATTGTCGGTATGGATTGGCTCGAGAGGGTTCTCTCAGATGCATGTTGGAGGGAGCTAAGTGGTTAAAATTCCTTATGACAAAGGGGCCAAAGTCACTCGTGTGTGCTGATCGACTTCCGGTCGGCAACCTCCATCCATCTACTTCATATTGCTGCACGATGTTTCCGCCAAGGAGGTGTTGGATCACAGCATTGGGGCTTTGGTGGATGATTTCCATGAGTTGTTTCAGAGCCACCAGAGACCTACCACCAAGAACAACTGTGACAGCCACCATACCCTTAAGTTTCCGGGCATCTCTTGTTGCCATCCGACATCACAGCTACAAACCAGCTGAAGGATGAAATCGAGGAAGCAAAAGTGTGCGAAATGTTGAGCTCGAGAATGATTGACTAGCACCGGCTCCTTCTCTCTTCTCGGTCTTTGTTGGTCAAAGGATAATTCATGGCGTTTACATTAGTATTATTAGATTCTGAGGTTGCTCAACTCCACGACCGTCAGAGTCAAGTTTCCCTATTATTCTGTGGTTGATAGGCTACTCGGCGAGAGTTGTCTCAAGCTTCGTGGGTTCACTACTCGATCCGATGCGGGTTCCAATCAGTTAGCTGGCGGCTCGGGTGAGAGTCTGGCGCACCTGGGACCATTGGGGTCAGTTTGAGTACACGGTAATGTCGTTCGGTTTGACTGGAGCACGAATACTCCAAGGGGCTATGAGCACCTTGCACATTACATCGAGGGAAGCCGCTTGAATTTGCTATTGTCTTCTTGATGATATTTTTGGTCTCGATCTTGATTTTTGAGACTCACCTTCATCATCTAGCCAAAGTGTTTGAGTTGCTTGAGGCTACGATCAATGGAAGTCAAATTTAGCAGTGCCAATTCTTGACGGTCAATCTCTTACCTCAGCCATGTTATTTGTAGAAAAAGTGAAGCTGAATTGTATTACCGACCCGATCCAAAGCAAGATTACATGATCCCGATCTTGGCCTATTCTGGTGATGTGTCAAGGGGCTGCGGGTTTTTCTTTCGACGCCTGCGGGATACTATGTCGTAAGTTTGGTAAAACTTTGTTCTACCTCTCTTAGCTCGTCAGTTGACTGATCTATTTGAAGGGACTGTATGTTCTCTTGGACTCCTATAAGCACCTTGACATTCGAGGCACTAAAGGCAGCTCTTGTTTCAGCACCGAGGTGCTGTCTATTCCCGATTTCAACAAGCCCTTTCGAGCTGGGGCCGATCGCGTGTGATTACGGTGTCGAACGGTCTTGTTACAAGATAGTCGCAGCTCTGGCCTTTGTCAGCCGTGCTTTGGGACCATGCGGTGTTGTCTACTTACGAGAAGGAGTATCTACGCGAATTCTTGTTGCGAGTGGAAACTTGGCGCTCCTACTTACAGCATGGAATTCACCATCTTTACCGACCATCAAACCTTGACTCATTTGCACGATCCAGCGCCTCAACACCCATTGGCAACTCAAAATGCATCATAAGTTGGCGAGCTTGCAGTTCTCGCATAGTTTTACAAGCCTGGTGCATCTAATCTGTGACAGATTCTCTCTCAAGGTACCCTGTTCCACCAGTTCAGCTCAAGCCATTTCTGCAGCGGTACCTGCCACACCTGGCTTCTGAGGTCGTTGGCGATTTACATGCCATGACCCTGAGATGGTTAAGTTGCTTCAGGGAACTGACTGTCAGCCGCGGTAGTCTACGACCACGTTCACACTGTCTTGGTGTTTATACCGTTCACGATGTACTTGAGAGTCGTGATTAACAATAACATCAAACTGCAGTAGAAACTTATTGCAGCCTTGCATGATATATGGAGTGCTCTCGGCGACCCTCCAGGTTTTCCCAGTAACCCACAGCAAAGTCGAGAAGCTTCTATTTTACGGCGGCGGTCTCCAGAGCCGGCCCGGTCGGGACATATATGTGTGCGGCTGCAGCGTGTGTGCATCAAGCCAAGCGGTCGGTCTCGATACTCGGTTACTTGCTCCCCTTCACGTGCGGTGAGAAGCACGAAAGTCTTGTGATGGGCTTTATCAATGGCCTTCAACATGAGGTCCGACAAACTCTATCATGGTGGTGATGCGACAAGCAACCGTATGCTCATTTCATACGCTACCATCCATTCCACGCGACACTCAAAGGTGGCTCAAGCTTTCCACCGATAATGTTTTAGCTGCGGCATGCCTGCTTTTAGATGATCGTTCATCACGAGAGACCAATCTTCAGCTGCGGACTTACGGCAAAAGAGCTCTTTCGTCATGTTCACGTGTTAGCGTCCCTTAGCACATCTTATCACCCGGTGGCGGCCAAGCGGAAAGACGGGTCAACCCGGTGTCTCGGGGCGCTACTTCTAGACCGTGCATTTCTTGCCCGGAAGGTACGGTACAGAATGGATAATCACAGTGGACGGTATAACACCCGGTATAAGTATTAAGCTCTTGCAGGAAATCACCATTTGGGGTTCTCTATGGACACCCTCCCTCATTACTTTGGCCTCTCGGTTGTACTTTATCTCTCTGTTCACGATGTCAATACATTATTCTTGGAGGAGCGCAAGACTATGCTCAAGTCTGCGGCAACACCTCCTCGGGCTCAGGATGAAGACCATGGGCGACAAGAAGCGATACGACGTTCGCGCCGATTAGTAGGCGATTAGGGTTTTCCTCAGATCTCCGGCCTTATGTCACAGGCATCATTGTTGGCTGCGCTCCAACAACAAGCTAAGCTTCAAGTATTTCGGTCCATATCGGATCTTGTCAAGATTGGAAGGTGGCCTAGTACTTGTTGCGCACCATCCTCGGCTATCCACCCGGTATTCCATGTCTGCGCTTCTCAAACCCGGCTCGATACGTACCTTAATGAGTTTGGTGCATTGCGGAGCCAGAGGACATCTTTGCAAGTCCCAGCGAGAACAAGTCTTGAGGCTTCGTCTCTGCATCATCGAGGCTCCCAAAGGCGCACGCTGTTCGCTCCTACATAAGTGGGTATGTCTTGCTTGCCGCAGGACTTGCTTGGCAGGAGGAGACGCCGAAGTGATCAAGCAAAAGGTTCAGGCGTAGGGGCATGCCTCTACCGGGAGGAATGTCGTGACTTTACACGAGGACGATCTTCGACCCGGCCTAGGGAGGATCCAGCCCAAGAGCGTCGAGGGCATAAAGGTCGAATGGGCCACCCTTTCATCGGCCAGAAGCACGCCGGAGTGGTGAGTATTAAGTAAGAGAGAAATTTTGCAGGAGCGAGAGTGCAACTATCATTTGAACACCTACTTTCTTTTGTACTAGTAGTAGATCTACTACCACTTGTAGTAGGGAGTAAATCTACTACCACGCAATAGAAATGATAAATCTACTACGCCCAGATCCTACCAGCTATTAGGTGAGCGGCTTCGAAACTATCTTCGTCTCAGATTGTAGCTGCTACTTGATATAACAAGATAAATCTTTTTTCTTGGATCTAAGGCCTTGTTTAGTTCTCTTTAAAAGTTCTAAGTTTTCACTCTCTTTCCATCACATCAATCTCTAGGAGTCTACGGCCGGTAAATATAGATGAAAATATAACTAATTACCTTGAGTTTAGTTTGTAAATCACGAAAGCGAATCTTTTTAAGCCTAATTAGTCCATGATTAGACAATATTCTGCAATCTGGCTTGAAAGTGCTATACTCTGAGAAAGTTAAATTCTAACATTTTGAATTTTAGGTACATCTAAGCTTGATGCCCAAGCATGACCATGGCATTTGGGCGTCTTCTAGTGATGTGTCACATTGTAGTGTCACATCGGTCAACACAACCCTCAAGATATCTTTACTGGAAGGCCATGTTTAGTTCTTTGAAAACCGAAAAGTGCTACACTGCAATGCATCAAATCTCTTAACGCATGTATGGGCTGCTAAATGTAGGTAAACAAAAACAAATTGCATAGTTTGATTGAAAGTCTTGAGGCGAATCTTTTCCCGAACCTAGTTAGTCGATAGGACAATATTTACCTATATAAGCGAAAAGTGCTAGAGTGGTCGAACCACAAAATATTTCACCAGCCTAAACACACTGATTCTGCAGCTACTCCACTTTCGTGATATATAAAATATATTTTTGTGTAATATTTTAATGCGTTCATCATCTATTCAAGAACGATTAATTACGAACGCCATGTGTTTAAGTGTCATTTTTATGTCGGTCCAAGCCCCATATATGGTAGCGCAAACCTATCCGGTATTCTCATCCTTATGAATTCCACCACCATGGGACTGGCGGTCTGACTTTCGATTCCTCTTTTTGTTTCTTGCGATTTGTTGAGAGTTAAACTCTGACTTCTTCACCTACTCCTCAGTCCTTTTTTAGAAGTGTTGTTTGAAACGCGCACTCCCTCATAAACCGCGGACGATACTTTTAAAGGGGCGGGATGGAGTACTAGCACGTCATGGGTGGCGTGGGCCAAAATTGCTCTACGATGACGAGGCCTTGTGATGACCTCTCATCAGGTGGCCGGAGGGCATGGTGGCGCCATACCTTGTTTTTCCCAATAATCAAATTCTTTAGAATTTTCAGAATCATTTTCATTCCGGTTTTGTTAGTGCGGTGTCATGGATATGCATTAGGACTCATCATTTGATGGCGGAGGAATTTAGGAAAAAGAATCCCCTACAGCCGAATTGGAGGGCAAATATTCTCTGTCAGTTATACGTGCTACAAATAAAGAAAGTTTGATATAGCGCGGATCACCAACTTTCCACACCTTTGTTTTTATCCATCCTCCGCCCTTGGACCTCGTCATCACGCTGGTGATACCACCTTTGCTACATTGAGAGCGAGAGGAGGTTAGGTTTGCGCGCTACCACAACCGTGGCTTCACTTCGTACTACATTCGCGGTATCTGAGAACTGAGTATCCTTTCGTGTCAACAATAGGTATAAGTGAATCTGGTATTTCGTGGAATCTGATTATTCTTGATGTCAAAAGCGGGCCCAATTGAGAGCAAAGGCCCGATGTGGCGGGCCCAACTCACCGGGTCTTGGCGGCGGGGCGAGCTCTTCAGCCTAAATGCGAGGCTTCGAGGAAAGCTGCGCCCGGCCCGGACATTCTTCCAGATGCCGGACCGAGCTCCGATAGCTGAGCTCTCTAAAGTGCGAGCTCAAGCTCGAGCTTCCAGCTGACGGAGACATTCTTAGTCTGGGGTAGGCTATGAGGTGACTCCCACCCCACGTCTGAGCTGAGGCTGGGCTGCGGCCGCCAGGCGCTACATGCCGGGCCGAGGCTCACGCACATCCATCTCTTGATTGCGGAAGCGGATACGTGAAGCCCATGCAGCCGGCTGTCACAATGCGAGGGGCTAACAATGACAAGATGTCAGTGGGAGAGCAGAGAGATCCCCGAGCCGCCTTGTATCATTTGTCGGGCAAGCCCATACGTAAGCATAATGGACGACAACTACAAGACAAGCAGCGGCCTGGCGTATTTCTTAGAGCTTTCCCGCAACTCTCACAATCCCACCGCATTTTCTGCGACACGCCGTGCAGCCTTCAGCCCGGCGGCGGCCGCACTTGAGTCGGCCGGTGAGGCGGCGGCCGATGCTGGCGGGTGATGGGGCGTATTGCGGCTATTCTGCGGCGCTTACTGCCGGCTCGGTGCTCCTCCACCCGGCCAGCCCAGGAAGGCTTCGAGGCACCGGCTGACATGCTGTCTGGGATAGCCGGCGAAAACCCGAGCCGCCCCTACGCTCTCTGAGAACCAGCGGCGAGGCTACGGCGATGCGAGAGCGTGGCAATGCGCCTTGAGAAGCTGATGCGGCGTGCCACACTGGCAGAACACCTATTACTCTTCACCCCTTCAACTTTGTATTCCTTCTCGCCCGAAGTCTCCTCTCGGTGGCCTCATGCTTATCCCCTTGCAACTATAAAGGGGCCCTAGGCCATCGGAGGAGCAAGATCAACTTCAAGCCCACAAGTCTCCACACACATACTGCATACGAACAGAGACACGGGAGCTCATCTCCCTCTCTCGACTTCGTTTATGCCCAGCCATTATGAGCCTTTGAGCACCGAGATAGTGCAAACAGCGGACTAGGGAGCTCGATTAGCCGAACGGTATAAATCTCATGTCACTTTGTTCATGACTTTGAGCCATCTTAGCACACACACTAGCCCGGTCGATTACTATGATAGAGTAGAGTATACAAACCCACACCTGCCGAAGCCGGTTACTGCGTCGCAGGGGTAAAGGGGAGGCAGAAACACTAGTCGTAGGCCAGAGAGCACCCGCCGATGGCTCAGCCACCCTCTCCAGGAATCCAGCCTTGCCGTCGTTTTTGGGTGTTGGACTTCTGACTTTCCAATCGAGGGCTCCCTGCGTTAGACCACCTTCCTAAATTTGGTCTGGCGAGCACCTCGGTGATGCAGCGATCTTTTGCCCGACTCCGTCGCGTCGCTCCATTTGGGATTAAGAGCTCCAGCGCCAACGCTGAGCCACAGTAAAGCCCTTGCGGCCGGCATATTCCGCTTCTTCCACCAGCATTGCGGGCCTGCTCCACATCCTGCATTACGAACCAACTTCCGGGGAGCTCTTCCGCCATCCACCTTCTCCATAAGCCAACATTGTCCCTCCACCGGCTAAATTTGAATCGACAGCTCGCCAGAGTTCCTGCGCCACCTACAAAGAGATGTACCACGAGGACAACTTCGTCTACTTGGCGCCTGGAGCAGCGAGCTCAGGACGGCCAGTCTGAGAACGCGCTTCAGCGTGAGTTGTTGTGATAGCGACATATTTTCAAGTCAACTTACTACCATAAAGGGAAAAATTAAACCTTTTATACTCATATACTTTTATCACTAATAAATTCCACTTGTAGTGTCTTGTATTTTATTTTGCAGATTTACAATAAAAGCAAGTGGAAAATCGACAAAATAGCCATCAAGCGCATTATTGCAAAACCCAAGCCCGGGGAGCAAATCGACCCAAAACATCAAATGCGGGCGAGAGCAAGCCGACCCACAACTTTCGAGGCGGGGGAGGCGACACCCCCACCAAGACGGGCGGGCCCGAGCGAGGGGGGTGCGTAGCACCGGTAGTGCGGACGCACCCACTGGAGGTTCGGTTTGACCTTCGGGGGGCGGTTAGGTGCACCTTCAAGCGGGGTTTCCGCCCTTGGTTGATGCAGTTTGCGCATTGAGGAAGGTTGGCAGTCGGTTTGGTGTAAGCAATTGGCCCCTCAAGTGTATAAGTAGGCCCCCTCTCTCCCTCTCTCAACACACACCATTTGGAGCCTCCTCACTTTCCTACTCTTCTTCTCCTCTCTCTCTCTACTCCTCCACTTCTCCTAGTTCTTTCTTTTTTAGTCTTTAGTAGTATTTGGAGCAAGGCTAAGCTTCATTGGAAAGCTTGTACTTGGGAGGAGAATATTCGGTATGAATACATTTATGGTTTATCCTCAAGTCTTGATCTCATATGCTTGTGCAATAGAGCTAGAGAGTATTTACATGTTATATTCTTGACATGTTGTTCTCGACCCCAATCATGATAGAAGAACTAGACTATAGTTCCTATGTCATGGTTAGTCATTATGAACTTAGGAGCCTAACCATTCATGCCATGTATTTGAGTAGAGTAAGGTTGTCTTGAGGTGGCTAGATTTGTTATTGCCCTTGAGGGGCTTTGCTCGTGTCTATTAAGATCCATCCCGGTAGGGTGGGGGCCATGGGGACATGGAAGTAGTGTCCTATTATGAGGGCGTGGTGTGGATGCGGGTATCCGCCGAATATGAGTGCATGCCACGGTTGAGGGTAAGCGGCTTGGTAAAGTGACAAGCCTTGTCAGATCGCAAATCCCCGTTCATTATTGTCTTTGTAGGAGTTAAGTAAATGCAACGCCAGGCGGATCTCGGGGAGGTCTCCCATCCATCTCCTCTGACCTAAAACTCTCTGATCATCTATGTTTGCATGATTATTAGCGGTTCTTTGCATAGCTACTTTCCCCAGAATGCACGCTCCACTTAGGAATATTCTTTATTCTTTATTTTTCCTTTTTATCCCAGAGGTTGGCCCAAATTATTATTGTCACACTATCTTAAACTATCATGACTTACCCATGTGAGTATTGGTCCAATTTGCATGGACATGTTGTCTTGTTCATGTGCCCACTGCTAGAGTCCTACACCCATGCCTTCCTTTGGGAAAATATAAAATACTTGATACCACTGAATATCTCACGGGTGGAAATGCTACAAGCGGTGGTATTTCAAGATGCGCTTGCGGACTTGTTACGTAAATGCTCTGAGAATGCCGCACGACATCCGGTGGCGATGGTAAAGGTACGGTCATAGCACAATTAAGTGTGAAGTCGTTCTATTAAGGAAGTCAACCCGATCAGTTCAGTGCTCTTTGCCCTTTTTGGCACTTGCGGCTTAGGAAGCGCAACAAGCATTTACGGCTGGCCAGATTCTTGCGTGAACGTGGTTATAAAGATTCTAGAAAGACATGTTCATAATGATGTGCGTAATAAAGTAGCCATTACTCATGCGGGCTAATCTTTCATGTTTCTCCTATTGTGGATTGAAACGGGATAGTGTTGATTGGTTTGTCCTGTTGAACAACTACATACATGAATCAGGAGGCACTCTAAAAGAAGAACCAACTCATATCAAATCTTCTTTACTCCTACTACTCCTTGAGCAAACAAACCAATCACCCTTGCATCATCTGCATTATTCCACTCATGGCCAAGTCGTCCGTGACTTCACTTACATCCCTCTTTTGCCAGCGTGCGGTTGGGTGTCAACTTATGGGGGTGAGAACTTTGAGCTCGGCCTGGCTTTAATCAAGATGGTCTTGGTGAAACCAATTTTACGGTTT